>NDGN011504194.1:516-12767 GCA_002564285.1 Tympanoctomys barrerae
AGAGAGAGAGAGAGAGAGAGAGAGAGAGAGAGAGAGATCAAAGAGGATTTCAGAAAATGGAAATATATTCTTTGCTCCTGGATAGGAAGAAGCAACATTGTGAAAATGGCCATACTCCCAAAATTGTTACACAGATTTAATGCAATTCCTATCAAAATACCATCAATGTACCTCACAGATCTAGAGAAAACATTCTTAAAATTTATTTAGAACCAAGAAAGACCTTGAATAGCAAAGGCAATCTTAGGCAACAAAGGCAAGGCAGGAGGCATTACAATCCCTAACTCCAAGTTATACTATAAAACTACTGTGATAAAAGTAGTATGGTGTTGGCAAAAAAACAAACAGACCCAAAGATCAATGGAACAGATTAGCAGATGAAAACACACTCAGCCATCTTATCTTTGACAAGAAGGCCAAACATTTTCACTGAAAGAAAGATGGCCTCTTCAACAAATGGTGTTGGAAAAACTGGCTCTGCACAGGCCAAAAACTAAATCTAGACCAGGTCTATTACCACACACTAAAGTCAAAATGAATTAAAGATCTAAACATTAAAACAGAAACACTGAATCTCCTAGAAGAGAAAGTAAGTAGAAATCTTGAAGACATAGGAGTAAGCGGACAGCTCATGAACAAAAACCAAACTGCACAGAAAATACATCAAAGAATCTACAACTGGGATCTCATCTTATTGAGAAATTTCTGCATGTCAAAAGATATCACCAACAGAGTGAAAAGACAACCCACAAATAGGGGAAAAAATCATAACCAACAATCACTCAGACAAAGGACTTCTACCTAAATTCTACATAGAACTAAAAAAAAATTCAGCCCCCAAAATTTAAAGATCCAATCCAAAAATGGGCATCTGAGATGAATACATACTTCTCAGAGGAAGAAATACAAGTTTCAAGTAAATACATGAAAAAATGTTCCACAGTGCTGACCATTTGAGAAATGCAAATTAAAACAACATTGAGATACCATCTCACCCCAGAAAGAATGTCTATCATAAAGAAATAAACTAATAACACATGCTAGAGAGGCTGTGGGGGAAAATGAACGCTTCTTTACTGCTGGTGGGATGTAGACTGGTGCAACCACTATGGAAATTAGTGTGGCAACTCCTCAAAAAAACTAGGACTGGAAATCCCATTCAATCCAGCTATTCCCCTTCTAGATATTTTCCAAAAAAAACTGGAAACATCATACCATAGTGATACATGTGCATCCATGTTTATTTCATCACAATTTGTTATAGCCAAATCTTAGAAACAACCAAAATGCTCATTACTTAAGGAATGGATGAAAAAGATGTGGTATTTTTATATAATGGAGTATTACTCACCTATAAGGAAAAACAAACTCAAAACCTTTATAGGTAAGTGGATGCAACTAGAGGCTACACTCATAAATGAAATAAATCAGACCCATATGTGTAAATATCTGTCCCTTAGTTATTCTGCTCTTGTTGCTGGGATAAAATATCTGGCACCCAAAATGAGGGCAAGAAAGTACTATTTAGCTCATAGTCAGTGGCTGTTTTATTTTATATTTAGCTGGTTCTAAGGCAGAGTGGCACATGGCAGAGAGCAGCCATTGAAGGCAGCTGCAAAGAGAAAAAGCAAATGGTGTAGCAGCAGCTCAGGTAGCTAGCTAGCCTCTCTCCCCTCCTTACATTGTAATACAGAGTATCTGCCCCAGGGCCCTCATATCCATAATCCCAGCATTTGATCAAGAATCAGTCACAAACTCCAGAAACCGCCTCATGATTGCATGAGGCTTTGGGGGGACAACTAGACACAAAACCATAATATCATATTGTCTCCCTAGTATAAGAACCTGAAAGAATGAATAAAAACTGAAAGGTATAATAGTTATAGTAAAATTGAAATAAACTAAAGGACTAAACAATGAAGATGAGAGAAAGGAAAAAAGATAGGAAAAAATGAAGGAGGAAAAACATGCAAGTATATGTACAGGATGGCTGAGATGATTGTACTCCTAATTTTCATCAGTTTTTTTTAATTAGCAGTTAATGTTTAGAATTTTCACCTTGACTAACTCTGTATGCTGATATCTGTGATCTGAGCAACTGCATCGAGGACAGCAGTGTGTAATACAAAACTCATGGTTGAATACCTCTCAAGTTGGTCTTCTAAATGTTTACCATTTCTAATGTCTTATCAATTCTTATACTGTCTTTAAAATTAAAACAAAAAAAAACAAGGAAAAAATTAAGATTTCTTGAAAGCAAGCATCAATATTCAATTATTTCCCCAATTTACATAAATATATCTGTTAATCTGAGCAACAGATTTGATGATAAAAATGGATAATATAACAACCACTGTTAATTAGCTATTCTTGTTTTAAAAATCTGTAGCATACTGTACATTACCCTGTTTCTTTCTTTTTTTCTATTTGTTTTTGCCTATTTTTACTCTTCAAAATAAACTTAATTAAAAAAGAAAGAACACAAGCAGAATCTCCATATTAAGAATGACATTTACCCAAGCTTTCACAGAAATTAGCAGTAGAGCTGAAACCAGAATTCAAATACAACTTTAGTTCAGTAAATAAACCAATTATGCCTCTTTCCTTGACTCATGATTTATATAACTATTCAAAGTAAAAATACTCCCCCCCACTTAGGAGAGCTCCAAACAAATTTTCCAGGAGATAACCCATCACTATTCCATAAGAAATCCTCAGCTACAGAAGTTGCTCTTTTTACCTACTCAACTTAGTTTTAACTTATTTCATGTAGAAGCAAAGAAGCAGCATACACTTAGATGTATGCACATTCCTCATCCAAAAACAATGTGTATCTTGTATTTCTCTAATTCTAGCATAGCTGATTCCAGAGTGTGATTTTAGGGATCTCTCCTGGAGTAAAGTTCATAGTCTTCATCACTGTGCACATCACCTGTTAACACAGTACCCAGGCAGGTGCTCCAATTCCATAGTAACAAATGATGGGTGAATAAGTCCACACATGAGTAACCAACCATAAGGATGGACAGATGTAGACATTCATGGAAATGAGTTGGTCTCCTTTGACCACTGTTTTAGTCAGCTTTCCATCACTGTAACAAAATACTTGAGAAAATGAATGCAATGGAAGAATGGTTTGGTTCAGCTCATGGTTCCAGAGGTTTCAGTCCATTGTCACTTGACCCTCATCTTAGGTGAGGTGGGAAGACAGAGCACCATGACAAGGAGTATATGGTGCAGCAAAATGCCTCACTTCATGGTGACCATGAAGAAAAGAGAAAGAAAGGAATGGACAGGGGTTCTAATATCCTCTTCAAGGATCTGTCCCCACTGACTTAACTTTCTTGCAGGAGGCCTCACCTTCTGAAGGTCCTATCACTTCCCAGTAGCACCACATATCAGTGACAAAGCCTTTGGCATTTGGGCCTTTGGGAGCTGTTTGAGATCCAAGTCATAATGAATATGGAACAGCTATATTCATAGATCAAGGTAGAACTTGATAAGAAGGTCACCATTAAATTTGACCTTAATGCTATTTTCCCCATTAATAAACAAGCAGGGCAAGAAATAGGAGAAGAAAGTGGCTGGAGAACATTCTCCCTCCAAACAGTCACTATGATGAATGCTATCACAAATACCCAAGTGTCTGAGAAGCAGTGTCTTTGGAAGGCAGCAGGAGGGGAAGCAGGTCAATTCCAGAGGCAGTCTGAGGTCCTGGGACCTAGGCTATGTCCAGCAGGCATGATTTTCTGAGGGTAAGACTAGCCCAGGAGTGGTTACAACAGGAAACATGGTAAACAGGCAGAGGAGAGGGAAGCAGGAGAGAATTACGGGCTTCACCAACAAGGAATTCTAACTTACTCTCTCATAAGCCATCCTGGTAATTTTATCCATTATATTGTTCCTCTGAACTGTAAAAGCAAAATAAATACACATTCCAAGCAGCTTCTCTGGGCCTGGAAAACTTCTCCTTTATGGCTGGGAGGTTTGTTCACAGTCCACAAAAGCAAAGGCACCTGAGGTCGGGATGCTATTTTTCCAAGTAACTCCCTTGCTAGTCCTTTGTCAAGCACATGCCCCAGCCAATTTCTCTGGTCCTGGCAAGGAATATACTCTGTGCATCAAGGAAGACAGTGGAGTTCTGAATATTTAGGAGGCAAAAAAAGCTGGGGTTTATTTCAAGGTCTGCCATTCATTACATAGGGACCCTCAGTCAAGCTTGTTAACTTCTGTGACCCTGAGTTTCTCACATACTAAGCAAATTTGACAATGTACTTGCTCTTAGGACAGTGAGGAGGATGAAAAGAGTCTGCTACAAGCATGAGCTGCCACATTATGACCCTGAAATCTTCTGCAGATGTGCAGTGGTGTTCTCTACCTAGAGGGTTAAAAAATTTTTTTTAATTAATTACTTATTTATTATGTATTTGGTACAGGGTGTCACTGTGCAGCACAGACTCACAGTGGTCCCCCTGTTTTCACCCTCCCCGGCAATGAGATTACAGGCAATGGCCAGCTCCATGCAACTGGGAGCAGGTCTGGTGCAGCACGTGGTGCCAGGGCAGCATTGGCGCCGGGGATCGAACCCCCAGTCTAGAGGGTTAAAATTTTGATATAGTTGATTTACAGATACATGCTTCTCAGATATTTAAAATAAAAAGTTGAAAAATTATGGCAAGTCTTACCCAGAAATTATCATTTCTGGAATCTCAAATTAACTTTGAAATGAACCCAAATTAACACATTCTTCTACCTTATCAAGATAGACCTATAACTCATCATTTCTCTGAACATAAGGGCATTTTGTATGAAAAGAACATAAGCCTTGTACAGTGTGAGCCAGCACAACTGGTCTTGGTCCTGACGCAAGTTCAGTCCTGACCTGGGTTCATGTTAGTGCAAATCCAGCTTAAGGATTTTTGAGCCAGTCCATTCTTGCTAAAACTCTGGATTTTTTTTTCTTTCTGCATGGGCTGTGATACTCTCAAATGGCAGTGTTTAGGAAAGAACTTAGCCCATTTAGATACTCAATACATGAATTGAATCTTAAATCTGAAAATAATATGGTGATCTGTGAAATGCTGGCTTCAACCAACAAACTTCTCTGAAAATATTCTCCAAAGCCAGAAGATCACCTCCTCAAATTTGCATTTTCTGTGACAAAATATTTTTTCAAGGAGCCAAGACAAGGCAGAAGTGTTTCACCCAGATTCTTCGTGTTGGCTCTGAACCTAGGACAAGTTTTAAGTTCACTGGCTTCTTCAAAGACATGTGTTTTAGAAGAAGAGAAGTAGGCAGCATCAGTGAAGATGTTAAATGTTCATATTTCTGAAAGCACATACTCAAGGTAAGCTCAGTCAGGAGTATCTACCCTTATAGCATGTGTGCAGTGGCTAGGGGCCTTCAGGAAAACCAAGACCCTCAGAAGCACAGGCCATGCCTAGCCTTCCACCTTAGGCATGCCAGCCATGGATGCAACAGTCAAACAGGCATGACCCAGACTTTCCCCACCAGACTGTCCCATGTACACACAGTACATTCAGTCTCTCCATACAAGAACCTACAACCCCATGGAGGGACACAATACTTACTGTTCAGGACTGATCTTGTACCATAAATGGGGTTGGAGCCTGGCATGAAATAACAGTCTGTTTTATATTTTTAAATATGATTTTTTTAAATCATCAAGTAATTCATGCTCACTGTAGAAACAGAAAATATAGAATATTTGAAATAGAAAAAAATTCAAAGTTTTATAACACACATAGTCATTATTCACATCTATATAAGTGTGTGTGTGTGTGTGTGTGTGTGTGTGTGCAGTTGGAAGCATAATGCACATAATTTTGCAATACACAGTTCTCACCTAAAATTACTTAAAAGCATTTTGCAGTGATGCCCAGTGTTTATATTTAACGAACACCCACACAGCACTTACTTCGTACCAGACACTGTTCCAAGTACTCCCCGAGCATTGATTCCTCATGGCAAGTGAGGAGAATGTCATTACTGCCCTGTGTGCAGTAGGGGCCACTGAGGGGTCACAGAGCAGGTGGTGAGGAGCTGGAGTTCTTACTAGGCTGTCTGGTCCCAAAGGTAGGTTCTTGACTTCACACTGGGTGCCTCCGTAGGCAGGGGAAACTTGACTTTTTCTCACCACACAAATCCTCCAGTTTGATCTCCAGTGATTTGGCCAGTGCCACACTAAAGACCTCAAGGTCCCTTCCAGCCCAAGTCCCCCTGCTCTTTGAGTCACTCTTTGACCACTTGTAGGAAAAATTTCCTTCCCAAGCATCAGTCACCTAAACTCTTGGCTACCAGGTGGGAGTAGGGCCCCTGAGACAGGCTACTCATAATGAATGAGGGACAATGCTGCCCAGGGAATGCCCATGGTAAGCACAGGGCACTATCAGCAGTAGGCTCTCCTGACCCTCACCTCTCTGTGTCATGTCTGGGGACTAGCTGGCTCCGCTACTCACGCAGGAAAGGTTGTTCTCTGAATTTCCTTTCCTATGCCAACACAGGCACCTACACCTGCTGCCAGGATGTCTGATGGCAGAGAAGATACACACAGGGCACCTCGCCCAAGCTGGCCCAGGACCAGGAAAAGTACAAGCTGCCTTTATGTTTGATGTATTTGTTTCTGTTTATAGTTTGCTTGTTCATTCCGTTGAGTATCTATGTGTGCCTCTTCCACGGAATAGAAGATCAGATCCTGGCATCACACAAGCTGGGATTTACTCCCAACCCTGCAGAAATTTGGGCAAGTTTCTTAACTGTTCTGGACCTCCACTTCTGTAGCAGGGGCACAAAAGCTGAACCCAACTCACAGAGTTCCTGTAAGGATTAAATGAGATAGTTCAAGTCCAAGAGTGGAGCATCTCACATGGGTGCAATAAGTTGTGCCTGTTGGCCTCATTTCTCTATTCCTTGCCCATCTTCTCTGCCTTCCCCCAGGCTGTGCACTTGCTTCTCCACAGGGTGGACATAGGCAAGGAGCGGGGACATCACCCTGGCCTGAGCCAATGGCATGAGAACTCTCTCCTGCTCCTTCCTGCTTCACAGCTGAGGTGACAAAGTGAGCCTGGCCATGGACAAAGGAGACAGGCAAGACTCCAAAATCATTAGCATCTTATTTCTAAGGGAACTGGGGAGTAGGGTCCAGCCTTTGGGCCTGAGACACCCTACTTCTGACACCCCTTCTTGGATTCTAAGTGAGGCCAGCAGGAAGCTGGCTGTCACTACCCTGGCCAACCCGTGCTCCCTAGAGACCTGGGGAGGGGCAATCTAAGCCTGAGACCAGAGGCAGGGCCAGGCCTGCTGGAAGGCTGTCCTGCCTCATCAGGATTTCCATTCTGCCCTGGAGCTGACAGAGAGCAATGGGACACTCCTCAAAGCCTGCAGGAGGCATTAAGCTTAATTAGACTCATCCTCTGCCCAAGTCATTCATCTTCCACCTTTTAAAAGCCTCTTCTGAAAACAACCTGGGAACAGCTGGGGAGTCGGAAGGTACAGGTGGCAGCTCCTGAACTGGTGTCTGGAATTCCTGAATTCCAGCCTCAGGAGCCCTGGGGGCAGAGGAAGCCCATTAAGTCCATGATGGAGACAAGCAAAAGGGAACTTTTCCTTAATTACTCCCAACTGGGACATAAGGCTGGGCAGAGGCACTAGGATTCATTTCTTTCTTTTTCTTCTGAGCCTGTTTAATATGATCAGTGGAGACCTGACCAAGAGAAGTGACCATGAGCAAGTTGCACAGGTTCCTACAGGTTCCCATCACTTGGCTCTCTCACTCTCGTTAGCAAGGCCTTCAGCTGCCAGGGCCTGATGGACAGACAGTGGTGTTCAGACAGACATACAGATATATATACACACTTGAGTGGACTGAGCTCCTCATTCAGAAAACTGCATGGAAGGATTTGCTGTCCACAAAGCCCCACTTGGAAAGAATAATTTTTTGCAATAAGAAATCAATATGTATTCTATTTAATGAGTAAACATCACAACTCAAAATCTCCAGGGGGAGGGATGATCAGATCAGATCTCTGTGCAAAAATACTTTGATGGCAACTGGGGGTAGGGCAGACCTCGAGGGCTGATTCCGTCCCAAGACCTGCACAAGTTCACTGCCCTGGATAATATAAAACCCCACTGATCTGAAATGGAATGCCTGTATTTTTCCCTTGTAATGATTTAGAGAAGTTGTGCCCTTAACACCAGAGTGGGGAAATGTTCAACTTCACATCATCTTCCCAAACCTCTCAGCAGCACATATTAGCCCACAAGGACGGAAATGTAAGTCATTCTGTCGTGTGCACCAGGGCTGACTCTCCCAGGGTGGAGGCTGGCTTTAGTGCCAGTGGCTCTGGCTCAGGATTACCGTGTACTCCTCGCTGAGGCCCAGCAAGTGTCTGTCACTGCACAAGAGACTGTTACTGAAGCTACTCCTCATGATAAACCTGAAGGGTAGACGCTGCTGACCATGTTCTGTGAAAGGCAGAACCTAAGCCCAGAAGTGTTAAGTGGACACCCAGGGAGCACCAGCAGAGCTGATCAGGTCTTCCAGGATGTCCCCAGGAGTTGGAGAACGCCGCTCCTGTTGGCCTGGTGAGGCCTGCACTGGACTGCTGTGCGAGAGGAGTGGCTGGAGAGGGCAACAGCAAGTTGAAAGGAAGTGCAGCTGGGCAGCTCTCCGTGCCACAGCCCGGCCAGAGAGGCCGTGGCAGCATGGGTGGCACCCGCTGGAGTGAGCTGTGAGGATGCTAAGGGCTTAGGGAGGGTGTCACTTCTCAGAATGGGGCATAAACATCAGCAAGCTGCAGAAAAGCAAGAGAGGTGTTTTCTCTTACAAAAGTAGCCAACGCAAAGACACATTCTTTAAGCATTCAGTACCGGCCCAAGGACAGAGGAAGTTGTCCCTGGCAGTTCCAGGAAGGAGTCAAACTGAGGACAAACAGGTTTCTCTGCAGCAGTAAAAGGTACCTATGGGAAGGACCAATCTCAGGGGTGACAACTTCTCACCTGTGCCTGAGACCCTGCACAGAGTCCTTACACAATGCTACCAGAGCCTGCAGAGATAGGCAGGCACAGGATTATTGTCCCAAATGAATGCCTTAACATACAGAGCCATTCAATGACTGACTTACCCAGGTAGCACTGCTGTCACAACCTTCCCAGGTCACTTGTTGTCCCCAGTGATTATTCCTGTGCTCTCCAGAATCCTCTGTTGTTGACTATTGTTTTTTTCACTTTCCACCTATGTAATCATCTCTGTGAAGCCAAAGAATGCGTTAATGGGTTTATTCAACCGCTCAGTCAGTTAGACAATCAATAATGCTTGAGTACTTTCCATGCATTAGGCATTGTGCACAGTACTAGGGACATAGTGGAAAAAACAGATATTGCCTCTGCAGGGAAAGACACTGTAGGCAGAAGGAATGAGGAGTAGAGAATGGAAACTACAAAAGTGAATGGTTAGCTAGGACATAGCACAGAGGCTAAGTCCATGGGGACCAGGCTCTGAAGGAAAAGAAGCACTACCTTCCACCCCAGCCCTTCCAGGGCTCCTGCAGCCCAAGTCCACAGAGGACTGCAGTACCACTGCACCTGACCTGTGGACACTCATGTTTACAAACTGCAGCCTTGGGGCTAGGCATGAGCTGCAGAGGTTGTGGGCATGGACCCTGCCCAGACACGGCAGGATCATGTTAGCTATTTAGGCTCTCAGCTGTCCCCTTTAGAATGTCCCAACCACCACCAATGCAGCACCTGGAAGTGCCTCCTTATTACTTTGACCTACCTCTAATCAATCAAGGGCCTGGTTCCCTGTGTCAGAAGCTGCGATGAGGCCAGCAGAGGTTTCCGTGACAACTCAAACACAGCACAGTGATGAGTGATACATTGAGCCCCCAGGGACTTGGCCAAGGGAGGAAGGAGTGTGTAGAGATACAAGTGGATTTTCCCCTCAGGTAGAGGCAGAAACAGACAGGAATAGACTTCTCTTCCCAAGGTCATCACTCTGTACTTCAGAGACTTGCTGAAGTTTTACAAAGTTCCCAGGGAGGCTGCTGCACCCTAAGCCTGTAGGCGCTGGAACCTGAGGCTGCTCCCTCCAATCTCAACTCCTTGTACAAAGTCAGGCCAAAAGGGGCACCGAGGACTATCTGCCAGATGGAATGAACAAGGGAAGAAGAAGGGGGGTTGAGAAAGAAGGAAGGAAGGAAGGAAGGAAGGAAGGAAGGAAGGAAGGAAGGAAGGAGAAAGGAAACCACAACTCTTCCAACTCTCATCCTTCCTCTGCCTCCTTCCCTTAAACATATCCAAATCTTGCTTACTTTCCAAAACACAAAGACTACCCTGTAATATCTATTTGCATACCTCTGCACCTCCCAGAAATTCAGTGCCATCTCTTCTCCTGTCAAAATGAAGTCACTTCACACCTTAACTCCTTTAATCCTCAAAACAGCCAAGGAAGCATGACCTTGTGCAAGTCATTTACCCTCTGAGTGCTCCAGCTCCCCCACCTCCAAATTGGGGTTAGTAGTAGTTCTGTTCCAGTGGGCCTGACACACTGCCTCAGGCTTCTATGTGCATCATCTCCTCACAACCCACAACTGACCTACTATTAGCCCTTTTTCAAGCATCGACTGAGTCATAGAAAAAGTAAGCAACTCGCCCAAGGCTGCAGAGCTATTAAGTGGCAGAGCTGGTGGCTGTCAGCCCATTGCCGGGTGCGCCCCAAGCACTATCCTACATTTCACTACCCACAAAGGAAATGGGCTCCGTGGGCTGTTCTGTAAACCACAATCTCTCAGCATATCCAGAGGTGGAGGGAGCCACTGGCCAGAAAAGAGGGAAGGAAGGAGTCTCTGTTGGGACTGTCACTCTGCCAAAATGATTGTGCAATAGATAAGAGGGACATTCAGGAGGGGTCGGCATAGTTAACAGTGGAGCGCTAAGCTCTGCATGTGTAGCAGTTCACACAGAGGAAGAAAAGGCCCCTTGCCCATATTAGAGGGTGTGGAGGGAGGTGCTGAGTGAGATGGCAGGTAGGGAAGGGCTGATGGCCAGTCCATCCATGTTGGTTTCATGGAAAGCCCGGCCCATCTGGGCAGGTCAGCACCTGCATCCATGAGCTCTAACCCTATGGGTCAGAACAGAAAATATTGAAACAGTGGGAGTAAGAAGCAAGGCAAGGCACACTTGAGTTTGAGGGCTGCTCTGAACCACTCCTTCTAGATAGGGATGGGGCCATAGTTTTGATGATAAGTCCTTGCAAATCCTTTTACTTCCCCCAGAGATTTTTCCTTGGCTGCTTGGCCATGAGTGAAGTCATGTGTCTTTGTGTAAAAGTTCAACAACTGTAATTTGCAGGAAGTTAATTACATTTGTACTTTGATCTGGTGGAATTTCATCTCTATGGTTACCAGTCAAGTATCAACAGCTATTCCTTGTCTTTTTTTTCCCATAAAATATGTTTTAAAATACCCCAAGAGTTCTAATCATAGGAATCAACTCTACAGAATGTTTATAGAATCTTTTATAATTTTTATATGGAAGGACTCTACACACAAAAAGAGATGAAATCAGATAACCATTGGCTCTAACTAATAATTCAAGGATTGCGCAGGCTTTTCAGTCCGAGCCTCCACTGAGTCTCCTGCACCAGGCAGGTCTGCATGGGGCAAGCAGTTGGCTGAGTGATGGCCAGCCACCCAGAAAGCAATGTCAACACCTGGAAAGGTTCACTCTGGGGAGACTGGAGGGGGAGGAGCAGCACTCACAAGCTCCATTCCAATCAGCAATCATTTAGTGGTTGTGCAGCAGCCTGTAGCTATAGCAAGCCCTGTGAGACACTCGTGGGAACAGACAACTCAGTCCAATTGAGGATAAGCAAAGCTAACACCAGTGGAGTGTGGTGATGCGTCAGTCACTAGGCCAGCACTTCCTATGAAATCCTCACCTATGAAAGAGAGACAGAAGACACCCATTAGAAATGAGGGAGCAGAGATTCAGAAAGCTCATACACCTAGAGAAAAGGAGAACCAGCTTTTTTGAAATGGGTTTGCTGTAAGAGCACAGTTGTAGTGAAAATCACCACTAAATCAAAGCCAACATGGGATATAAAAAGTCTCACATTAATATCATTGTCATCAGACATGTGGACTCTGGCAAGTCTACCACCCCTGGCCATCTGATCTACAAATGCAGTGGCATCAACAAAAGAACCATTGAAAAATTTGAGAAGGAGG
>NDGN011504203.1:978-16372 GCA_002564285.1 Tympanoctomys barrerae
CTCTCTCTCTCTCTCTCTCTCTCTCTTCCTCCCTCTCTCCTTCCTTCCTTTCCTTCCCTTCCTTCCTTTCCTTCTTTCCCTCCCCTTCTCTTTCTGTCCTTCCTTTTTCCTTTTGATCTTTTACATAGTGAAGTGTGTACACAGCCAGAAAAGTGCTAACAGCACATATGTGCAGATTCCCGTGTTACTGTCAAAGGCACACTTTGTGGCTGCTATGCGAACCACAAGGAGAGCCTCCCAGCAGCCCGAGCCCTTCCCCACTTCATCCCGGCCTCTGCCCTCCTGCCATCCTGAGTTTTATTGCATCCATTCCTTTGCCTTTCCTTCTATTTCAGAAGCCTATCTATCCATAAATACCTAAATTTATTTTTAGATTTACTTTATATAAATGGAAGCATATAGCATGTTATTTTTTGTTTGCTTGTTTAGATTTTAGTGCATTGTTGTGAAATATCACATGCACTGGGTGGAGACATAGTAGATTCCTTTGGGCTGCTGTAGTGTCTCCTGTTGTATTTTTTCCTATCATCTTTTTTTTCTTCAAGTTATTTACCCTTTGGAAGACAAACCATGCAATATCATCATTTCATACTCTTTGCCTTGTTGTTCCCAGGCAAGCTCAAGGTTACCACACACGAGGCTGCTATGAACATGGAGATGTCCGTGTCCCCGGCACGGCTGTGCACAGGGCTCCCTCAGGACACACCCTCTGCGGGATCGCTGGACCCCAGTGTGGACAGCACCAATGGTGCCAAACACTGTCACACTCTCCCTGCATGGCTATGCTGCTCTTGGGCCTGGGCTCACTTGCAACTGCTCGTCCTCTTCCTAGAGCCATCCAGGTGGGAGAGAAGATGCATCCCTTCATGAATTTGCACTGAATTTACACTTTCCTGGTGGACATGAGGCCAGGCCATGAGCCCATCACTGGCCAGACAATGGTATCTTTTGCACAGTGCCTGTGCTGGGATGTGGCCTGGTTTCTCTGGGTCTGTGTGTCTTTGCTGTATTAATTTGTATGACTTAGGGGATGGGTCACTTGACGGGCTTGTGTCTCAACCACATCTCTCAACCTGCAGCTCCTCTTCTCTAGCTGTGAATTTACCCTCTAGAGAACAGATCCTTTTCCTTTTGGGCTTCACCAATCTTTTTTTAATGTATTTGGTACAGGGTCTCACTACACAGCTTGGAATCATAGTGCTCCTCCTGTTTTCAGCATCCCCAGCACTGGGATTTCAGGTGTGTGCCACAACACCTGGACTCGATTGTCAGCTCAATGCACCCAGGGGTAGGGCCTGCATGGTACGTGGTACCAGAGACCAGAACTCTTGTCTCTGCATTGCCTAAGCAGGCACGTAGTCCACTGAGTTATCTTGCTGGGCCTTGCTTGATCAATCATTTCCTAAAAGATTAGCACTTTCCTATGTCATTTTGAGACGTTTTCCTCTGTCCCATGATCAGGACGTTGTTGTGTGCCCCAGAACTGCCCATCTTCCTGTCATGAATCAAAGTCTGGCTGTGGGGAGGCTGCAGGAGTCTCTGGTCCTCCCAGGCCACTGCATCAGGCCATGCTTGCCATGTGATGCCTGTCCTGAAACCCAGGAGAACAGCCTGCAGCTGTCACAGCTGCACTGACTTGTGCTCGAGGGACAAAGGGCTGGACAAATGCAGTCAGGATGAAGAGGAGGACTGTCCAGGTGACAGGTGAAGGAAAGGCCCAGTATACTGACTGGCCATCTCGGCAGGTCTGTCCCAGCACAATGACCCCACCGTAAAGCTCTTTGTGATGACTTCCCGGGGAGGACAATCCATCCCGGAATTTACCTGCAGTTGACCACAAACCACTCCTTCCATTCCCACCTGCCATGCTCCCACTGCAACTTGAACCAGGACTGGCCTGGCCTGCTGAGGCCACTTGTGAGCTCTCTGAGGCCACCTTGTACCTGGTGGGCTGAGGGCTTTGTATAAATGAGATCAGGTCCTGACTGTCCTGCTCTGCAGCCCTGAAATCCTACAAGGCTGAGCCCCAGCCACCTCTGTCTCCCCAGAGCTCACTTCCTACCTCAGGACCTTTGCACCTGCAGTCCCTGTGCTGCTGCTCTTCCCAGAGTGCCCTGGGTCCCCTGGGTGCTCCCTGAAGCCAGTATCAGCCCCTGCCTCCCGCTGCACTCTCACTGGCTTCCCATTGTCTTCAGCCCTGGCTGTCACTGGACATAGTATACAAAAAAAGGGAGAGAGGGAAGAGGCAAGGGCTGCCCCTCTCACCATGGATTTCCCACTGCCTGAAGTAGAGTCCAGCACCTTTTAGGCACCAAAAAGCAAAAACACAAACAAAAATCCCTCTTTTGAATAAAGGAAGAGCCAAGTAAAGAGCAGGGTCAGAGAATGGGTGTTGGGGCAGGGCAGGGTCCCTGCAGGACTGCAGGGGTCCAGAAAGGGAAAGGAGGTTAGGAAGGCCACGGGACTCTGTCGGGGGAAGGTCTGCGTTCACACAGCAGGTCTGACACCCCCTGCTGGGCCCACTGGGTAAAGGGTAGGAGGCACGAGGCAAGGGCTGCAGCCAAGGGCGGAGGGGGCGAGATTACCTTCACGCAAGGGTTCTACAGGGTGGGCACGTGAGCTATGGGCAGTACCTCCGCCCCGCGGGGCCCAGATGACCCGGCGGATGCTCTGTACCCAGTCCTCCATGTCCCTCCGGGAGCTGGCCATGAGCAGGAGCGCCTCGGGGCCAGCAGGCGCCTTCTCCCGATCCCCGGCACCACCTGCAAGACAGGAAGACAAGGCTTAACTCAGGCTGTGCGTGGGGGACAGTGGGTCCCCACGTGCCATAGCTTCAGGTCACCTCCAGCCTCTGTGACTTCGAGTATCTTTCTTTCTGATTTCTCTTTTCTCCTTTAGTCTGGCTTCGCTGTTTTTCATATCAAAACAGAAATGATTAAAGCATCCTAGAGCACTATTAGAGAAAGAATCCCGATTTCAGGCTGGCTCGGCAACAGTCAGGCCCCACAGGAGCCTCGTTACAGATTTTGCTGTAGATCAATGTCACCCACCTCAAAGGCACAGCTCAATGTTCCCCCCGTACTGCATCCTGAAGGCTAAACCAGATTCTCCACAGATGGGAGCCTTCTAGAGCCTGGATATTAAGCCTAGCGAGAGCCCCACGACCAGCATGACCCCCACCCCCACCGTGTTCATGTACAGGGGGCACTGGGGCGGAGGCAGCAGACACCGCCCGCAGCCATCACCCACCAGCCACAGGGGGCTCTGCAGCCTGTGGGCATCTTTGAGATGTGTGTGCACCATTTCTGCTGCGCTCTATGTGCACCTGGAGGGCTTGGTAGGAAGGCGCCCAGCTCTCTGCAGCCACCTTCACTGCATCCCACAATTGGTGACTCTCTAAGGTGCCATCACAGCAGATGCCAATGAAGACCATCTGCTGATGGGCTGAGTTAGCAAGGGAGAGTTAGGGGGCAGCCCGAGCCCCAGGCTGATCTCTGTAGGAGCTTGATCTCAGGGATGGAGCCAAGACATGAACCTGTGCTTCCTGGGCACAGCAGACTCCACACCGTGCTCCACCCCCAGCCCACCACCTGCAGTCTACAGGCCAGGATCCAGAGGCACAGACTAATGCAGTGTTTGTTGGAGAGACCCGGGCTTCTAGGTCCTGGCGTTGAGCTCTCAGCCACTCACCCACAAGGGGTGGCTCCAGCTGGGTGGGGCCGGGCTGCCCAGGATGGAGACACCGAGGAGCTTCCTGCAGGGTGGATCCCGGACCGTAGCCCTGAGTGGCCGGGAGCCAGGGCGAGAGTGGGGCGAATGTGGCTTCACAGAGTAAGTGGTGCAGGATTCTTTCCTTTTCCATTTTTTCAGAGTTGCACAGGGTTTCCATTATTTTTTCCTAAAGCATCTGGTAGAGTTGACCCGTGTAGCTGCTTAGGCCTGGAGTTTCCTGGTGGTGGCGTTAGTCTTGCTGGCTGTTTCTTATTTTTATTGATCAAAAAGTGAGCCTTTTGTTTTCCTCACTTTGGCTTTTATTAGTAAACATATTATAAAGGGCACATGGTAAATATCTTAGGTTTTTAGGCCACATAATCTCTATCGCAATTTCTCTACTCTATCAAAAGAAAGAAAGAAAGAAGCTAAAGCAGCCCCAGGCCATTTGTCAAAGAAAAGAAAATATCTTATTTTTGTTGTTGTAAATTTCATTTACAAAACAGGTAGCCAGCCTGTGCTCTGTAGCTGGCCGGCCACTCTGTGTTCTGTTTCGTGGATTTCCATTCTGATCCTTATTACTTATTTTCCTCTGCTTACTCTGGGTTAATTGGGTGCTCTAGTTTTTGTTTATCACAGGGTTTAGTGCTATAGTCAGCCCCCCAAATGCCACCTTAGGGATAGCCCCCACATTTCGGGATGGTATGCTTTCATTTTAATTCACTTCAAAGTATCTTCTCATTTCCCTTTGAATTTTTCTTTGACCCATAGGTTACTCACAAATATGTAGTTTTCAGATCTGGGGGGACTTTTCAGAAATTTTCCTGTTACTGATTTCTTATTTAAGTCCATTGTGATAAGAGGACATAGGGCTGGAATCCTTTTTAGAACTTGGTCTTGGTCCAGCATGTGGCCTGTCTTCACAGCTGCATTTGCATGCCGGGAAGTTGTGTGGCTGTTGGTGTGGGAGACCCTGTGTCCTGTAAGTCCAGTCAGACCATCTTGTTCAAATCTTCAATACCCTTATTGATTTTCTGCCTACTTTTTCTGGGCAGAGGATATTAAAATCCCCAATTAAAATTACGGGTTTATCTATGCTTCTTTGCTTTTCTGTCAGGTTTTGCTTCATGTAGCTGGAAATTGCCACTAGGAGTCTAAGTGTGCAGAAGTGTTACATGGGCAAAACCCCTTTATGATTATGAACTGGCCTCTTTACGTGGGGTAACAGCCTTTGTTTGGAAACCTTTGCTAGAGTCACTTCTGCCTTCTGGTGAGGGTCATGACGGCGCATCTTCCCCCATCCTTTTACTTTTAACTTATTCATGTTTTTATACTGTAAGTGCATTTCTTGTCAGGCAAAAGGTTGGGTTTGCTTTTGATCCAATCTGATAAGCTTTATTTATAATGTGATTATTGGCATGCTTGGGCTTAGGTCTGTCTTGTATTTGTCACTGGCTCCACCTATCCTTTCCTTCTTTTCCTTGAGTTAGTGATCTCTCTCTCTCTCTCTCTCTCTCTCTCTCTCTCTCTCTCTCTCTCTCTCTCTCCCCTTTCTTCCCTCTCCTCCCCACCCCCTCTCTCCTTCCTTCCCTCTGTCTCTGTCTCTGTCTCTCTCTGGCCATGCTAGAGTAACTGCTTTAGGGTTTGAAATATGCATCTTCCCCTACTGCAGTCTATTTTGGGGAATGTTACCCTGTTGCTGTTACATACCCTATGTGTCCCAAAATACACTATGATAACTTTCACTTATATGGTCCATACTCTGCTGGTCTAAGCAATTTAGCAACACTTGGTTTAAAATTAAAAAATAAAAAAATGCTAGGGATGCGTCTCATTGCACAGATCTGGTATTCAATTCCAAGTTTAAAAAAAAAAAAAAACAAGTGGAAGAGGGAGGCAGGAGAGGAATCCAAGTGATGTGTTTGTGGAAAGGGAGGGAGAGCAACACAATGTGACAAGCACATAACCTGTCCCTTTTGTCCTTGAAGGGGAAGGAGGCAGGTAGGGCAGAGCTGCAGAAGATGGGCAGCTTCTAGAAGCTGGAGAGTTGGAGGCAAAGTATTCTCCTGAGAGCCACCAGGAAGAAACCGAGCCTCGTGGTGCCCAGAGAACCCGTGTCTGACTTCACTTCAGAGCCCTGAGATGAACCTGTGCTAAGCCACTAGTCGGCAGTCATTTGTGTGGACCAGCAGGATGCGAAGACAGGTCATCTGTGTTCCTCTGTCTTCCAGTTCAGCAGTCCTCTCATCTTCCTGTCAACTCTGATATTAATCCCATAAAGACTATTTTTCACATCATAATTACAGGTTATATCTCTAGAAGTTTGATTTGGGCCTGAAATGTATGTGTGTGATACACGTGTATCTGTATCTGTCACAGATCTTCTTCTTGAACAGATGAAGTATCGTTATAAAAACTGTTTTAATAACTTCATCTGCTAAGTCTAAAACCTGTGTCATTTCTGGGTTGATTTCAGTCACTCTGTTGCTTCATTTTTATCCTCAATATGAGCCATAATTTTCCGTGTCTTTGTATTTCTGATATGTGTTATTCAGTGCCAGACCTTGTGGTTTTTAAATGGCTGGGTATTTTCATATTCCTTCAAATATTCTCAGTCTTTTTTTTCTAAGATGAAGTTAGGTTCTTGGAAACAGTTTTACTCCTGACAGATGTTTCTTATTAGACTCCTTGGAGTATCTGGGCGCTCAGATAGGGCTCGCTATTCCCACTCCCAAGGGAGATGCCTTCCACGTGTTCTCTCCAATCCCGTGAACCATGCCATCTTCCAGCCTGGCATCCAGGAGCAAGTACTATTTCTGCCCTATGCTGGGTAGGGCTCCATTTAACCCTTTCTAAACCGCTCATCCTTTCTGGTGGTTCTTCCTCTAGCCAGAATTTCTCTCTGCACCGCCTTCCTCCTGAGCATCACGCCTTGCAAACTCTAGGGCTCTGGTCTCCCCAGACTCATTTCTGTATACTCAACTGGAGTCCAGTGTGCTCTACCTGGGACTCCCCTTCCTGATCCCCTGCCTGAGAATGCACTTGCCTCAGTACTGAGGTACACACACCTCTTCTTGCCTGCCCTTCTCCTGGGGCCACAGCCCTCCACATGCCTGGTACCTTGAAAGCATTTTGTCCTTTCCCCACTTTTTTTTTCTTTCTCCCCATCACTGTTTCAGGTGGGAATGTAAAGCAGTCCTTGGTGGGTCACCCTGTGCAGAAGGGAAAGTCACACCCCCATGTCTCAGGGCCCCTCTGCCCAAAGCACTGCATGGGGGGCTCGACACTCGGTGAGGCTTCGTGAATCTTGGACTGCCATTATTGACCCCACTCTGTAAGAGCAGAAAGTGAGGGCCAGAGAAGTTGAACAGCTACAAACCAACAAGTGGCAGAGGAGGAGGCAAGCTCAGTGTCACTGTCATCTCATTTTGTTTTCTCAACAAAAAACCACTTTGCAGCAAGAAAGGGCAAGGGAAGCCAATCCGAGTGTCAGCCCTGGGATTATTCACAAGCTTCCACCGTCTATGCTTGTCTTTTCCTCTACCCCTTAGGAAGACCGGGATTTGTACTTTGTTAGAGAAAATAGATATGAGAGCAGGAATTTCTGAAAGAAATTGATCATGAGGGACAGGCCTGTGCTTGCGGTTTCTTGTCTTTCCTTCTTAAGCAGTCTGTGTGGCCACTGTGTAGCCTCCCTGCCCAACTGTACACCCTGGACACCAGTGTCCTCTCAGGCAGTGCCCAGACCCCACCTGAGGGCCAACCTGAGGCACAGATGCCTGACCTCCTGGGGATCTGAGTCAGGCAGCTGCAGGAGGAAGGTGATGAATACATCTGTCATGATGGGGTGGAAGCAGCTGAGCCCTTTGCTCTGAGCCTCTAAGTGTCCACCTTTAGCATCGTCCTGTCTACAGTGTGGAGCAGGGTCCCTCCGCCTGGCACTGCTGCCATTTTGGGCAGAGGATGCTGCTTTGTCCATAGTATGATGGTCAGCTCCACCCAACCATGACCTGTTACACACAGCAGCAGCCTCTCCTCACTCCCAGGCTGGAACAGCCAGAGCTGCTGCTACCCACATGTTGCCAAGCATTCCTAGGGAGCAAAGCTGCCTCGGCCTCACTACAGTCATGTGAGGTATCCCAGGCAGAGTGGCCCCAAAGTGATCCCTTCCTCTTCTATCAAGCTTGCTCCCACCTGTGTCTCAATGTGGAGTGGGCAACCAGGAGCCACGGTGAACAGCGGCGGAAAGCCTGATCCGCATTCTCCTCTGGATCAGTGTCGCCATGCTGACGGCTTCCGAGTTCCCGCTCCCTGCCCTGCGGACTGTGGGATGCCCCCGTGTGTGGCCCCCATGCCTGCTCTCCTGGCCCAGGGCAGCTCCATCTGCCATGACTCCAGTCCAACCTAGACTGCTCCCTGCGCTGCTGTCTCCCGCCGCCTCCACACATAGTGGCGAATTCTTTCACAGTTCATTCACATTCAGAGCATTCCTCCCAGGCTAGGCTTCCATCATTTCTCAGCTAGAGGTCCAGCATGGTCTCAGGCTCCCTCCTCCCCTCCTAAGAGCTGGTCTCCCTACTACAGCTGTAGTGACATGGTTAAGACCCTAGCCCCTTGCTTTGCAGTTTGCCATTTTCTGAGTATGCCCAGCTCATGTCCGGCCTCTGCATCTGCTCCCTGCTTGCTGGGTACCCTCCTCCTCAGATCTTTTCTCTGTGTCATCTTCTTGGGGAGCATGCCTGACCTCCCTGCTGTAAACGTTACCATGCCCCATCCAGCAGACCCCAGACTCCTGCCCAGCCTTTGTCTTGCCAAACGTGAAGAGCTCCATAGCACTTTCTATGGTCACACACGCGTCGGGCATGCTATTTTCTGCTGTTCATGGTCGACCCTGTTGCCGGGCCGGCCGTGACAGCAGCAGCCTCAGGTGCCTGCATGGCACCCAGGCACAGTGCTGGCCAATGGAAGGCATCAGAAGCCCGAGCGCGCACTCACAGACTCTGGAAGGAAGAGATGTCATCACCCCATTCCAGAGGGAAGGAGCCCAGGGTCCAGGGACGCTTCCCAACATGTCCAAGCTACAGCTGAACGGTGGCCATAGGCGACACCGAACCATGACCAAGCAGGTTTGTTCCATCCCCACGCCAGCTGCTCCCATTGCTCCACCTGTGGCTTTGGATAGAAGCCAGCGGAGGGGCCGGAGCTGGCAGAACCCCTGCCCAGCCGGGCCTCCCCTCCCACTCCTGAACTTCAGAACTTCCTTTTGTGCCCAGTTCCTCTTTTCACCAAGGGAGGTGCTTTAGGGGACAGGAGGTGGCTAGAAGATGCAGCAGGTCCCCAAGGGGCCCAGGATGAGAACTGGCTTTCAACTTCTCCATGTGAACACGAGAAAAGGAGCACATGCTACACGTGGAAGCCTTCCATTAAACCACAGGTCCGTGAGGGTCAGAAGAGAGAGCTATCATCCTCATGGAACTGCATAAAGGTTTATCTGACTCAACCTTACTCTATCAGCCTTTATACAAAATGTTAAAAAAAAAAAATAAGTGGAGCAGCAATAGCCTGTGACTGGCCTCGGTACTCAGACTCTCTGTTGTCTTCCCAGGAAACAGGGAGCTAGCTCCCTGCAGCACCTGGAGGTGTTGGCTAAGAATTGAGAGCTTGTTTGCTACAGCACAGTGGTTGAGCAGAAGTGGGTAGACAGACTGCTCCTGCTCTCACAGGATCTTCTTAGCAAACGTCACTCACCTGTCAGGAGCTGCCCCAGCCCATCCAGCACCCCTACTCCTCATCCCTGTGCCCTGGAAATTCACCTGGGACCCCTGCTGCCCACTTACCCCCTGGTAGATGCATCCTCCTCCTCAGGTGCTTGGTAGGGCAAAAGGGCATGGTGCATGCGGGAGGAGGGCGGCCTGAGGGACTGTGCTGGGGACAGCGTCCAGCGCCTGCAGAAGGCAAGGACTCCACTAGCTTGCTGTGCCCCAGGCCCAGTGCGGGGCCTTTTGTCTGTCCTGGGACTTCTGCATTTCTCTGCTTGCTGAAGACTGGAAATGTCCAGGGTGGGGCATGTATGACCTGGGTACTCCCCTGGATTTTCAGACACTGGAGGAAGTGCAAGGAGAGCTGCAGAAACCTCCACACAGGTGGTTCCCAGCCTCCTGCACACTCCCCGCCCGGCACCACAACCCTGAGTGTGGGATGCATCCACCTGAGTCCCAACACCAGGGAAGCCTTCCAGCCTGGGCTGGAAGAGGTTCACCAAGACACATGCAGCCAGGGACCCTGGGTCAGTGCCAGGGACAGGGGTAAGTGAGAGCTGCTTCTTTATACTTGTTTCCTCACCAGTAAAGGACCCCTGGAAGACCTGACTCTAAGTTTCAGCAAAGGTGGGAAACGAAAAGGGGCTGGGCAGGACATGTGTGTGGGGCGGCTGGAGGCACCCTGATACTGCTTCAGTTTAGCAAGCATCACCCTCTGTGTCACAGACGGATAGGACAACTAGGCTCCAGGGAGGCCATCCTGCTGGGAGATGGCACCATGGTGACTTTCTCCCTTGTAATGCTGGGCTTGAACCTGGAGCTAGGCAGGTCTTCTGCCATGGAGCTGCACCCCAGCCTCAGTGACCTTCAGGCTGAAGCTCAATGTGGTGCAGAGGAAGCCCCTAAGTCCAGAGAGAAAAGCTGTCCTGGAGCTGCCTCTCTGGGGCTACTTTTTCTCTGCACAACTTTCCTGGCTGGTAGACAGCTGTTGCCTTGTGTCTTGGCTGAGAAAAGGAGCTCTGTCCCTGTGCACCCTAGTGTTGCTGAGGACTTGTCTGGTGGGGCCCGTTGAGGATGCTGGAGTGGAGGACAATCTCTGATAGCTAAAATACCCACCTCCAGAGCATCTTCACCACCTTCTGTGCACCCATTCCCTGCACACACCACGGCTGTGCCTGTGCTACAGCGAGGCCCCGTTTCACAGCTGAGAACGCAAAGACTGAGAGTGGCTGAAGTTCAAGGTCACCTGACCCGATAGATGGACCTTCCCAACTGGCCTCTGTCGGCAAGGGGACATGGCTTACTAACTGGTCTCCTAACATGCTGCCTGCTCATGCCCACTCTGGAGACTGAACCCAGGGTCTTCACACTAAGTTACATCTTCAGGCTTTCTTTTTTCTTTCAAATTTTGGGACAGGGTCTCAAACTTGTGACCCTCATGCCTCAGTCTCTCAGACTGCTGGAATTACAGAAGTAATGCCTGGCTTCACACCCACTGTTGAGGACCGAGAATCTATACCCCTGGGGTGATGGGTGCCCTGGCTCCATACCGCGTAGGTAGTCTCTCGGACAGCTCGAGCACACACTGCTCCCTGGACTCCCTACCCCCTTGGGCCTGGGATGGGCAGAGTAGCTTGCATCTAGTGAATGGACAGGATGTTATTTCTGAGGAACAGAGAAGCTACCAGACACCAGCCACTCAGGGTCTGCAGCACTCAGCTCCAGGGCCCTATAAACTGTCCCTTACCAACAGCCACATGGCTTGAAGGGCACCAGCCCTCAGTCAGCCAGGGAATGAAACCACAGCTGCAGCTGTCACCTTGGTGGGCTGTGGGTACCACCCAATTCCTGGCCCACAGAAGCTGAGGAGGTGAACACTGGTGCTCTGAGCCCCTGATTTGGGGTAAACTGTGCTGCTCACGCACAGAAGTCCCAAGTGCTGTCTACTTTATGCACAGAGCAGAGCTCTGCCTGCCCTGCCAGGTGCCTGGGCAGGTCCAGTGTTATGACCCGCACCTGTCACAAACAACAAGGAAGAGGAGGAGGAAGATAATGACACCAAGTCACAGCAGCAGCCCCTACCTAGCGCAAGCTCTGCCTCAAGTGACAGGCACACTGCAGTATTTCAGCTCTTTTAGAACTCAGGAGACTGATGTTATAATTTAAGGAAACCAAGGCTTGGAGAGACGGGTTGCACTGGCCACAGTCATGGGAAGGCCAGGATTCCCAGCCCAGAACTGCTCTCTTCACATGATTGTGAGCCTGACCTTCACAGGCTCACAGCCTGACCTGGCCCTTGGCCTTGGTGCCCGCTGGGCTCTGACCTGGTGCCCACCAGTATCCTTGCAGGAACTAGGAGCACTAAGGAAGGTGACTAGCACAGAGCACAGGCTGCAACTGGGTGGAGTCTCTCTTAGTCCCCCAAAGTGGCTTGGGGCCTCCTACCTGTATCCTATACCACGGAGTTTACAAACATGGCTCTATAGGCCCAGGAAGTGGTCCTGATTGGGGAATAGTGAAGGTCCCTCCAATACCTGGGCCTGGACAGGAGAAGCTGCCTAGCAGGGACCTTGGAGTTACTGATGGCTCCTGGCCACCCCTGGGATGGTCACAGGGTCAGCCTCCCTGGAGAAGTTTTTGTTTTGTTTTGATTTTGGGTTTTTTTTCAGAACTGAGGATTGAGCTCAGGCCCTTGCACTTGCTAGGTAAGTGCTTATTCTACTGAGCCACTTCCTTGGCCCTCCCTGGAGAAGTTAACAAAAAGACAAGATGCTTTCTCAGTACTTCCCAAGGGCAGCAGGATGCTAACTGGTGTTCCTTGGCAGGCCTGAGGCTACTGATAGGAGTGCCTCCTCATGGGACCCACCTCTCCTGATGGCTCCACAGCAGGCTGGTTCTTGGGAGACCACTGGATTTTCTGTCCTGCCTCAGCTAAGGATTGCAGGAAACTATGCTCAGCTCTGCAGGGTTAGACCCACATCATGGAGAGACACAGAAGGCCAAAGCAGGGTGAAGAAGGTGTTGGGAGCCCAACAGAGTGGGATGGCCAGCTGATGCCAGGCCAGGCTGTCCTGTGGCTTCAACATGTGCCACCAAATAAGCCTGACAGGGAGGGAATGGTAGAGCCCTTTGGGAAGTGGGTCTGAAGCGCAGGATCAGAAGTGTGGGAACTTGGGATAAGTCCTGCTCTTGCGTCTGTCCTCAGCCTTGGCCAGCTCTCTACACAGTGCAGTTTTAGCCACTGGCAACATAGGGCCTGCCTGGGGTCATAGAAAATACACCCCTCACCACGGAGCCACACTCCAGGCAGCTGCATCCCTGGCTGTCCTGGAAATGACACTGAACCCCCAGGGAGAGGGGGAGGGAAAGCACAGATGTGAGGGGGGACCTCAGGTAGCCTGCAATAGAAAAACCACCTGAGCTTCCCTCAGGCTGTGTTTGGACCTGTCCTGTGGATTGTTGTCTGTGTACCCCAAGGAAAGCAGATACAAACTGAGCGCTAGCCCCCAACTCTCACAAAGCTCCTTACAGGAAACATCAGCTGCCCGCACAAATCCAGAGTGCCTGTGCTCTGTCTGGAGAAGGAAACCAGGAACCTGGGCAGAAAAGACAAGGTTGGCCTGGCTGGCTCAAAACCAATACAGTCTCCCTGGCCACTGCCATCTGCCTGTAGTGACCATACTGGTGGGACCACACCAACATCCCATGCCATGTCCGTGCACCTGGAGACCTTGCTGCCTGCCCCTCCTCCATGGAATGTGCAGATAAGGTCTTCTTTATCCCTAGGCAAATAGAGAAGAGGTCACAGGGCTAGACTGACATCCCCTGGCCAGGGCTTGGGATGGCTCACGTGGAGGAAGCATGACTGCAAGCCACCTGCGCAGCCTGGGCAGAGACAAGCAGCCACTCATTGGGCCTGCAGCTCACCCCTCCCCGCTCATCCTTGGAGCGGTAGTGTGACTCTTGTTGAACCAAGAAGGGTGGTGGCCACAGAGAGCACAACCCATGTGGCAGCATTCTGCAAGTGTGCTAACGCAGAGCAGAACATGGCCACAGCAGGACCCAGACAGTCCACTGGGGCACCCATGTGACATGGAGGCCTAGTGAGCCACGAGGAGATGAGTTTGCTGCACATTAAAGGAGACTTCAAAAGAAATGAAAAATACTTCCCTATAACTAGTGACACCACCATCGAGCCAGAGGGCCTTGGAGGGACACCTGGGAGGGTTCTCCAGGTCTAAGAAGGTCCGCACCAGCCTGTGGGACACTCGAGATCATCTTACGACCTTATAGTGAGTGAGCAGAGCTGGTAAGGCAGAGGGGGCATGTGGAGGTGGGAAGCAACTCTGCCCTCGCCCACAGCACTGGTTCCTGGTGGCCCTGTAGCTGTTCCTCTAGCTCCCAGGCTGCCTAGAAGTCAGCAGTGAGCTGGGCTCCTCTGCTCCCTGTACCTGGAGCAGTCACACAAGGAGCAGCAGGCCTGGCTGCCCCACCACGCCAGGGAGCTGCCCTCTAGGTAGGGGACTTGATGCAGCCTGGGGCAACTGGACATCCATAAAGGCACTTGGCAAAATCCACACCATCTGGCTAAGAATTATGAATTGGCACAGAATAGGAGGACCCTTTCCTGCACAGAGGCTCTCTGCCAGTGAGGGGCCAGGCCATCTGCCATAGCCCCCAGTGCTGACATATCCAGAAGTGCTCACCAGTGGGGTGGACAAGAGAAAGAATGCAGAAGTATAGCAGCAGGAAGGGAGGACACAGCAGGGGTTCTACTGCTGTTATTGTTTTCCAGGTTTCCTGTGCATATATGCGGAAAACTAAGCCAATGAACTAAGAACCCCCTAGATGCAGGAAGAGTCCAATCACTCAGCAGATGTAAAATGAGTGCACAGAACTGCAAGCTAGTGGTAAACTAGAGGATACAGAATCCAGGCTATGGAAACTAGAACCCAAAGCTCATCCGACATGCCAGTTCCTCTGGGTGCGGTGGCGCACGCCTGTAATCCTAGCCCTTGGGAGCCTGAGGCAGGGGGCCTGATGCTAGTTTGAGATCAGTCTGGGATACACAGTAAGTTCAAGGCCAGCCTCAACTGCTTAGTGAGATTGTGACTCAAAACAAAACAAAATGGTACAGGAAAGGAAAGGAAGGAGGGAGAATGGGAGCTATATTGCAATATCTGCAGAAAGTTTCAGGAGGTGAGGGGAGCCCCAGGGTGTGGTAGTTTCTCAGGGGAAGGAAGCAGGAGGGTATTTTGCCCTTTGATAGTTTGCACTATGTTTTTGCCTATTTTAAAAGTAAATGAAGGTAGGATTTAATAAAAAGGGAGCAGGAAGCAGCAGATTGCTGCAGGTGGTGGGGGCAGGCGAGGTTGGGGTGGCTGCACGGGGGAGGGCGTGGACTTGGGAAGGGAACAAGGAAAGCCTGCGGTCCCACACCTGCTGGTAAAGGTAGGTTCTGGCACAGCCTGTGTGAAGAACAATTTGACTGTATCTATCGACATTTTAAATGATCCCGCAGTCTGCTCCTAGGAAACTATTCCAGCTAACTTTGCACATATGCATAAGGGGGTACTAAGGATAGACTGGGAACAACTGAATCATCCATCAAGTTAATGAATAATAGTACAGTTGTCCCTGGCAGTGTTTGAAAGGTTGCTTTCAGTGAGATAGGAGATTAGAGTGTGGCAAAAGTGGCTGGGGCCAGCCAAATAGCTCCATGGAATGAAGCACCTGCAGGCAGGCACAGGGGCCAGGGGTTCCATTCCCAGGCCTGCCATGCTGATCCTGCCCCCAGGGCATGTTGAGACAGCAACTGAGACTAGGCATAGTAGTGTACTGCCTGTAATCCCAGCTCTCGAGAGGCTATAAACAGGCAGATCACTATGAGTCTGATCTAGTAGTGAGACCCTGAACACCCTGTA
>NDGN011504208.1:1562-17131 GCA_002564285.1 Tympanoctomys barrerae
AAAAAAAAAAAAAAATCATCTTAATATAGAAAAGTATAAAGAAGAAAACATAAAGGCCCCAAATCTCATCTAAATAACTCTTATCAATGATTTTTGAAAATAAAAGTATCTATATTTATATAATTAGAGTGTGTGGGATACCCAGGTATAAGTTGAAAAGCAACTCCTTTCTCATCTTAGTCCTTAGCCCGTCAGCTAATGTGTCTTTACATTGTACAAAACAGCATTACATGAATATCAATGTTCTGGCCCTGAAAGGGACTTTCAATCTAATAGGTTAAAGAATCATAAGCAAGTCGTGTAAATGAAATTATGAGTGATCAGCAATCATTTGGCAGCTAAGCAGTCATGAGATGTGACACAAACATCTGCCTCAGCTATCAACCACAGCTCACTATTGTTCTCTTACCCCTCTATGTCATGTGACTACGTCCTGACCTTAAATACTTAAGATCTTTCCCCTCAATGGGCATGATAAGTCCTCCTGGTTCAATGAACTTTGAAATGGCCGACTTACTGTCCTGACTACTGTAATTCATGGGTGTATTGTAGAGAATCACTATCAGACAGCTCTGCCAGCCCCAGTATGACCCACAGAGACCTTTTATTTGGTTTGCATCATTTTGTAGAATGAAACTTGCCCAATTTGTATAAAAATGGCTTCCTTTTGAAAACTTCCTTTTCAAAGGCTCACATTGGGCTTGTTTCCCTGTCACTGCTGAGGAGTTGCTGCACCTCCAGTTTACCTTAAGCCCCCACTCCACTCCCACTGAAACCTGGTATCAGTTGTCACCATCATGGTTCTCTTTTTTTGGATTAGAAAGATTTTTGTAAAGCCCACATTTCTATTAAAAGTAAAGGGTCAAGCTGCTCCTAGGAGGTGCAGTATATTACTGAAATCTGTGTCATGAAATCAATTTTAATTCATCCATAGAAACAATGGGCTTTGCATTCTTGACAAAAGCAGGTCGTAATTTCTAGGCATATCAAACAGTGTGCAAGAACAGCAACAAAGCTGCATGAACACTCTTCTCAGCAAAGCCCCTTAGGACTATGTGCCCCTGAATCAGGCAGGCTGTCACAGAAACAGCAACAAGAAATCTGACCATAAAAATCCCTAACAGTAAAGACATTTTTTGTGTCATAAAATATGGACAGGTTGCCAGCCCAGCAGCTGCCTGCTGTGCTCAGAGCCTCAGTCTCTGATCCTGTGTTCCTCCATCCCTTGCTCCTCTCCTTGACTCTGAGTGAGCACAACCCTTAGTCGCTGCCACAGTTTGGGGAAGCACAAAGGCCATTGTTACCTACAAGTCATGTCGTATACCATGAAAGAAGCAATCAGCTTTTTTGTTCTGCCTCTTTTAGTGAAAGAGAAAGCTTTCAGAAGCTTTCTACCCAGAAGCCCCTGGTACACCACCTCTGGAATCCTTGTTCAGAAAGCACATAGTTTCTCCCACCTGTTTACAAAGGTGTTATTCTAAACTTTCCCTTTTCCCCTCATTCTCCTCATTCATTAAGACATAGCCATTCTGATTTTGCAATCTATCCACTACTTTCTGTTTCTTTGTTTACTATATTAACTCAGATCTTCATTAATTCTATCTGTTCTATGGCTTCTAGTTTACCTATTTTCTACAATACTACTAGAATGATTTTTCAAAATACAGATCTCTTTTTGTTATTATCCTGCTTAAGACCCTTCAGTGATTCTTAATCACAGGATTACATTTTTTTCTAGCTGAAGTAATGACTCCTTTGCTCCCCTTTGGGAGGGAAAAAGAAATAAATTATGAGTGGGAGTATAGTACAGTAGGATGCAGAGCTGCCCTGGCTATGGGAGAAGGTCCCATGCCTCAGCCAGGTGGATCCCTTTTCTTCCTTCATGGAGGCCTTAACATCTTTCCCTGGACCCCTGTAGTAGAAGCAGAAGATAGTGCCTATTAGGCAGCTGGGATGGCCCTAAGGAATGTCAGCCAGGCTAGGGACATACACCTGAGTGGAACAGAAGCCAAATCAGGGACATACCCAGAGAGCATAGAGAGAAGGGGCCTACACAGAGAAATGGCCCCAAGATTTTGCCCACAAATCATGTAACATTCCCTAAAGCAATGTTTCTATTTCACCCTGAGAACTCCAAGAATATGCCTTATTGGGAGAATCTGTGCTCCCAATAAGAATCTGTAGTTTACACAAAACAAGTTTACCCAGTTTTATTCATCTTTATACCTCAGATTCTTGAGAACAAAGTAAGGATAGTTGTAGACTGAAGTGCAGCCAATATCAATGGTAAGAATAGCCTCCTATTGTTTGCATTGTGTTTTGTTTTGTTGCTTTTTGTTTGTTTGTTTCTTGCTGTAATGGGAATTGACCCTCATATTGAGCTCTCTCTCTACCGGGTCTTGCTAAAATTGCCTGAGCTAGCCTTAAATTTATTATCCTTCTGCCTCAGCCTCCCAAGTGCTTAGCTACAATTTCATTCTTATAACTTATTTTTTAAAGAGGTAAAAAATTTTCTTTCATAACCCTGAGATTAGAGTAATTTTCTCCCTGCCCACTTATTTTTTGCAAGGCTTTTTGGCTGGCTGGAGGCTTGTGGGGATCGAACTACAGCAACGTGAGGCTGGCAGCTTTGCTTAAGCAGTCACTTAAAGAGGTGAGCTAGCGCCAGGCCCCCTTTGCAAGGCTTTTTATCTTAGAAATGCTGAATTGCAGGGGAGATAGCTCAGTGGAATAAGTGTTTGCCTGGCAAGCGCAAGGTCCTGAGATTGATACCTGGTACCACCACACCAAAAAAATAAAAAATAAAAAAATCCTGAATTAACCAATATTTCATGTGTCTATTTCTTATAAAGGGAGTTTTCAGTTATGCAGATCTAAGAACAGGCTTTTTTTTTTTTTTTTTCCAGTACCAGAGATTGAACTTAGAACCCTGCTCTTGCCAGGCAAGTGCTTATTCTACTGAGCTATCTTCCTGGCCCCAAGAACAGGTTTTTAAACAGAACTATAATAATGGATTTGTGGGGCTGGTGAGATGGCTCAGTGGTCTGGGGCACCTGCTTGGAATAAGCTTAGCTAAAGCACAGGGACCGCGGTTCAATCCCCCAGCACCACATGCCAGCCAGCCCTGCCCCCTGGTGAGCTGAACTGACCACACACACACACACACACACACACACACAAAATAATGGATTTATTAGTCAAACTATTCCCCCTGCTCTTGATAACAACCTTTATATATTCTTTTTAAATTTTTTATTGTATTGCTACATTTTAGATATACATAAACTGGGTGTGGTGGTGCATACATGTAATTCCAGCACTCCAGAGGCTGAGTCAGGAAGATCACTGTGAGTTTGAGGCCAGCCTCAAATACATAGCGAGTTTAAGGCCAGCCTGAATTGTGTAGTGTGCTCCTGCCTCAACAAAAAAAAAAAAGAAGGAAAAAAAAAAAAAAGAAAGAAAAGAAGAAAGAAAGAAAAAAGAAAAAGAAATACAAAATGATAACATTCATCCTAGGGATTTGTCTGTGGTGTATCTTGTGGTTTCTTTTTTCCCATTCCCCTCGCCTCCCTTCAACCCTTGTTCCCCACTTTATTTACAAAAGCTTTGTTTCCATTTTCCTTCTATTCTTTGTTCTTATCCCTTCTTTCCTTTCTCTCTCTCCCCTCCCTCATTCCCTTCCCCATTTCCCAATATCCATTATCTATTTTATACTTTTGGTTTCTCAAACAAGCAAAACCATGCAAAATACTTGAACATGTGTGTCCAATATATTTCACTTAGGAGTAGGTCTTATGGTATATCCATTTATCCAGAAATATCTCAAGCTTATCCCTCTTAATAGCAGAGTAGTACTTCATTGTATAAAAAATATATTCTTGTCAGTTGATGGCCATGTAGGCTGTTTCCAAGATTTACCGCTTACAAACTGTTCTAAGAAGTCAAAAATAGCAGACCCTCTCCAATTTAAAGACCCATACAAAAATGGGCATCTAAAACAAAGATATACTTCTCAGTTGAAGAAGTAGAAACAGAAAAAAAAGTGTTTATCACTGGCCATTGGAAAGATGCAAATTAAAACTACACTGATATTGAAAGAAATCAACCAATAATAAATGCTGGAAGGGCTGGCTGGAAAAAGAGCCCTTCTCCCTTGCTGGTGGGAGTGTAGAGTGGTGCAACCACTGTGGAAAGCAGTGTGGAGATTCCTCAGAACACTAGGTCTAGAGGTTCCATTCAATCCAGCTACTCCCCTTCTTGGTATCTTCCTAAAAGAATTAAAAACATCATACGACAGCAATATATGTTCCTTACTTTGGTTTAAGACCAGTCTTTTTGTTGTTTCATGAAAACTAAGGTTATTTGGATGCAATTTACCTTCTTGATATGGAACATAGCCTTCTTAAGGAGATGTTAATGACAAGTCAGTGAGTAAGTAAAGGAGTTATCAGTTTGAGACAAGAGATGAATAAGCTGTACATTTCAGCAGCGATTTCCTTATTGATGGTGACATACCCTGAGAAAGGAGAGGAGGAGGAAAAAGGAGGTCAGACTATTCAGCTGTACTTGCTTTTATCTCTGCTCATCTCAAAAGGGGTTAAGGAGCACATTTCTTTAGTGGGTTCCAGCCAAGCAGATCTGTAGTCTATCTCTCTCTGACACTGACCACCTCCACCACCTCCACCTCCCACCTTTCTGGCTACCAAGACCTTATCTCTGTCATCACTTTAGGTTTTTCTGCTTCTTTATCATAGCCTGCCCCCATCACATCTGGAGCTCACCTGTTCCTGGCTACTAGTCTTTGCTATAAGACAGCACAGGCAGACTCTGCCTTCCCTGAACCTGACAGCTCAGTCCCAGTGCCACAGGATATGGTAGAGAGCACCTGCCACTTCCCAGCCTTTCCAGTACCACCTGCTAGGGATCCAGCACCACCCCCAACTAGTACTCTTGATTTAGGAAAATGATAATTTTATCCTAACCTATTTCAATGACACTCTAACATGCTTAAGAAAATTGACTGTCAGATTTGATCAATGTTGTTAAAGTACACAGTGATATTCCCAGAGTAGTTCGAGTAAAATTCTCACTCAGCGGGAGCAGTTTTAATGACAGGAAAATCAAGAAATGAAGATGAGCAACTGAACCTCAGTGCACTGGTGCCCTCCTACACTGTCTCCCTCTTCTATTTTTCAGGAACAACGTGTTTGATTGCTCTACTGTCAGATAAAGACCTCACTGTGGCCAATGTGGGTGACTCACGAGGGGTCCTGTGTGACAAAGATGGAAACGCCATCCCTTTATCTCATGATCACAAGCCTTACCAATTAAAAGAAAGAAAGAGGATAAAGAGAGCTGGTGAGTTTGTGACCACATCCAGTGAATGTCTCCCTTGTTTGGTGGGCAAGGAAAGAAATGTTTGGAAAGAAATGCTCAGCTACCCCGTGATTAGTGGTCATTATAGAGGCTGCTACTGCGGTAGCTGTGACATGGCTTTGTAACATTTCCTAATTAATAAATAGCTCCTGAATTTGCCCCTTTTCATGGCCGAAGATTTCAAAGGCCAAAGGAATTTAAAGACTAATAAGATCTTTGGGCCTCTGCTTCCTGCCTGTTTTCACCTCTTGCCGTACCACTTCCCTCTAGCCATGTCTGACTAGTAACTTCCATGTGAACCTTATTTGATACCTCTGCCTTGCAAGTGCCTTTCCTACTGTTTAGTGGAAAACAGTTACTTGTCCTTTAGGATTCAACTTCAAGGTGTCACATCATGGTAAACTCTCCCCGGTCGGGACGGGTAGGCTGTCTGTCTTTCCCAGCAGCCTTTGTAGTGCCTGGTTCTGCTGCCACAGTATTTGCACGCATTTCTCATTCCTGTCTTGCCTTCCTGACTGTGAGTACTCTGAAGGCAAGAACTTGGTGTTCTCTATCTCCACCCTGGTAGCAACTAACTCAGTGGTTGATAAAAGTTAATATTTCATAGCAAGGTGCAGCAGGCCCTTATTCATTCATCATTCAGTGTGCCCCCCCCTCCCAAAAACTCTCACAAAATTTTTGTTGTTGTTTGAGATAGAGTCTCACTATGTAGTTGAGCCTGGCCTTGAACTCAAGGCAATTCTCCTGCCTTAACCTCCAGAGTTCTGGAAGTGCAGGCATGCACCACCACACCAGGCATGCTCATAAAATTTGCATTCTGGGGCCAGCCAAATAGCTCAGTGGATTAAAGCGCCTGCAAGCAGGTGCAGGGGCCAGGGATTTGATTCCCCCCACACACACACACCCTGCCATGGTGGCCCTGCAAGTGAGACTGGGCATGGTAGCACATGCCTGTAATCCCAGCTCTTGTGAGGCTATAAACAGGCAAATCACTAGGAGTCAAATCTAGTAGTGAGACCCTGAACACCTTGTAGACCCTTCCCTAACATAAAAAAAAAAAAAATGCATTTTGATAATGGCATAAGGGTAGGATTAGACAGACATTAACCAAAAAAAAGCAAGTAAGATAGTGTACGATAAGGTGGTGCCTACAGTGGAGTGGTACAAAGCAGGAAGGTGATGGGGCTGCCAGGAGTTGCAGCTTTAAATTGGGTGGCCTGTATAGCCTTCACTAAGATATTGTGCCACCAGAGACTCCAAGAAGGAGTGTCAGTTCATTATTATATGTTCATAATTAGATTTGGAAGGTTCCTTTACATGTGCGGAAGAGAAGAATTCCTTCATTCCAGAGGCTGACGAACTCATGATGAGCTAGAGAGGAAGCAAGTGCCATGGCCATCATCCTAGTCTCCGGCTGGCCTGGCATGGGCCCCGTGTCTGCATTAATCTGCAGACTGCCTCTCAAGCGCTGCAGCTCAGCTTCCTACCAGTGAGCAAATTAAGTGAACCTGATGAACACTTGACTTTTCACAGGAGGGAGCTGTACTAGGGAGTCAAGAAGTATTGGGCTTTATTACAATCACTTGCTACAGTGATTGCTTGAGATGCAGAATAATTCTAAGTGAAAGCTTTGGCGAGGTTTTCTGTTAATGAGATGGACCAAACAATTATTTCACAGCATCTATCAAGCTTTGATAAGCTCCAGGCAGCGTGAGTGAAATATTCTGACTTCCTTTTATGAAGGCACTGTCTGCTCATAAGGGTCTGCTATAAGCTTGGATTTAAGATAAGCAGAAGCACAGGCAGTAATGTGTACATAATACACCTGGAAATGTCATCAGCACATCCAGAATACTCTTGGAAAGGGCACTGCCATTTTATCCTCTCTCCTTTTCTCTGTCATACCCACTACCCTCTGCCTCACAGTATGGTAATTCTTTCTAGAAGCAAAATGGGAAACCATCTTAAAGGAAGTTCACCTAATGCAATTTGCTCTTTTTTCTTTGGAATTTGGTCAAGTGTGTATTTTATAGCAGGGCTTAAGAACAATGGTTAGTTTTACTATTTTTGTGTTTATATCTTTGACCCCAGCCTGTTTCACACAGAGCTAGGACTGAGACAGAAATAGAAGGCAGGCAGTCTGACCTAAGCTTTTGTGGGGGTTGTTTTGTTTAATTTTGTCTTGTTTTGTTTGAGATAAGGTCTCACTATGTAGTGCAGGCTGGCCTTGAACTTACGTACATACTCGAGGCTGGTCTTGAATTTACAGTGATTCTCTTGCCTCAGCCTCCTGAGTGCTGGGATTACAGGCAAGTGGCACAATGCTGGCTGTGCTAGCATGACCTGAGCTTTTAAAGAGTGCAGTAAAATGTATTTTCCCTTGATCCAAATCCTATCTGAGGATCTGTTAGATCTGTATAGACACATCAGAGGGCAACCTCAGGCCAAATGATAATAGTAATGTCTTTCGTGCGGTCAGCGTTACTTGGCAGTCTCCTCTAATGCTCACCTTGTGCTCTCTGCTGTCAGTTGCTGAGCTGCCATGGCACTGTTAAAACTGATGCCCTCTCCTTTATGTGTACCCTACACTTACCGTTCTTACAGATGTTTTTGTAGCAGTGCCAAGGATGGAGGCATAAGCATCCAGAGATAGGGTGTCAAATCCCAAACCATGCAGCAGGCTCTGCTTGGGCCTAGCAGTGACGTTGTGGAGGGCAGTGCCAGTAGCCTGGCTCACCTGGAGTGGGTCAGCCCTTTGTATATGCACTGAGATGGTACCGGGTGTGGAGGTAGCAGCTGGACAAGCTGATGGGCTCATTCTGTCTTTCCAGGTGGTTTCATCAGTTTCAATGGCTCGTGGAGGGTCCAGGGCATCCTGGCTATGTCTAGATCCCTGGGGGATTATCCACTGAAAAACCTCAACGTGGTCATCCCAGACCCAGATATCCTGACCTTTGACCTGGACAAGCTGCAGCCTGAGTTCATGATTTTGGCATCAGATGGCCTGTGGGATGCTTTCAGCAATGAAGAAGCAGTCCGATTTATCAAGGAGCGGTTGGATGAACCTCATTTTGGAGCCAAGAGCATAGTTTTACAGTCATTTTACAGAGGTTGCCCTGATAATATTACAGTCATGGTGGTGAAGTTCAGGAATAGCAGCAAAGCAGAAGAACACTGAACCCTTCAGGGGCCTGCACTGCTTTAGGCTAAAAGACTTTGACACACTGGTCTCTTAGATGTAGTAAAAGGTGTGGGAATTGTAATTAGGATCACCCATCCCAGACACAGAATCCCCTCCCTGGTGGTTTCCGGTCTGTCTTCCGTGGTGCACAGAGGGTGCCTCCTGGCCAATGTAGTTGCGAGACTGGAAAATGTTTGCTTTGTATTTTCCCAGTTCTACACCCATGTCCAAAACATAGAAATAGGTAGTTGTAGACCCACATGTGAGTTGCCCATTAGATGTGCCATGGATTCTTCTTAAGATTCTTTTAAAGACCCCTTTGAGCTTCTCCAGCACCAGCCTCTGTGCCTCTCTGTGGTGGCGGGCAAGGCAAGGCCTCTTGCAGGAGACAGGCTGCTGTGTCACCTGTGACTCAGGGGCTGACGTCTCAGCAGCCTCTGCTGAGGGGCAGTGAGGTGCTAGGGTGCTTTGTCCTCCTGACCCCACCCCCTCCTCAGCAGCCTCCAGAAGCAGATTTGGAATGCTTTATTTTTCAGGGCTGCTCCTGGATGAGGGAGGCCAGGAGATGAGAGGTCAGTGACAACTGCCTGCACAGCAGAAATAAGCCTTCCCCCTCACTCCCTTTATTAGGTAGGTAGACTCTGTCTACCACCTTGTGTGTTTCTTCCAGTCGCGCATGACTTCACCTTGTGCTTACACTTCCCTGTATGTAATAGGCAGCTATTAAATTCACCACCAGACACTGCAACTTTCTATCTTGGCTTACCAAGAAACCATTTTAGGGCAAACAAAAACTGCACATCCCAATGCTGTAATCCCCTCCATCTTTTAAGGGTAGAAAGAGAACAACAGGAGTGAAAATCCACAGTGCCCCTTGGAAAGTGGACTGTAGCTGGTGAGATTACTACCCTGAAGTGAGCGCCAGCTCCAGAGCCTGCAGTTTTCCCCTCCCTAGCTTAGTAACTTTCAAATGTCTTTCAAGCAGTTTTTGAAGAAGCATCCCCTTAGAACTGCACGTGTGTTCCTTGAAACCAGTGTTGTTCCCAGCCATCATAGTTTGGAATTCAGTGGCAAACCACCATGGGAGCATGCTTGTCACCAGGGAAAGGTAGTAGCCTCTCATGTTTTGTAAGGAATCTCTGTCCACGAGGAGTAGCCTTCCCAAGCTGCTCTGCATAGCCTGACGGGGAGCCAGTAGGGGTGACTTGTGTAAAATGGCAGCAAAGGTGGTTGGGAATTCAAACAAGATCCCATATTGCTAAGTGGGCTAGAGCTATTCTGGAGCCTGGCTTTCTTACTGCCCTACCTTTCCTACCACCAGAATTATCTTCTTTTCCTAGCCTCAGTATTTTATACATTAATTTATAGAAAATTTTGGGTTTTCTTTTTTGTGTGGCTGAGGCAGCTCAAACAAACAAAATTTTTATTGTACCCCTATTCCTGGTACGGTTTTGTGCTGACTGTGCATTTGTCTTTATACCCTTTAGAAGGTCTGTCCACCAGCTGCCTCCTGCTCCTGTACCCTGCGCCTTCTGCAGCTGCAGGGCTTTCCTGGAGGACTTTCCAGGAGAGGGATCAGGAGACTGAAGGGTTTAACTAGTGCTGCTGAGGACTACAATCTATCTTGATTCTTCCAAGAATTTACCTCTCTTCGGCAATGAAAATTACTAATGATTTCCCAAGAGATTTGCTTTGTTTTGTATATTGTATTTTCCAGCATTAGAATTAGAATCTTGGCTATTAGCCATGAAATGGTTTAGTACTGAATATCACCTGTGTTAGATTTAAGCATTTGCCTCTTGAGAGACATGAGCATCTGGAGGTATGCATTCCATGCGAGGGTGGGAAGGGTGGGACACAGGTGCTGCTTGTGGTTGGTAATAGTGTCTGCGGTCAGGTCTGGTGGCTGAGTTGGCTGGAGATTTAGGGTATTCTGATTCTGGAGTCTCCACTGCCCACCTTCTAATTGAATGTCCAACATTTTACTGTCCATGGTCACTTTCTTTATTTTCACTGAACACAAAAAGCATAATAATAAAGGAAAGATGTGTTTTAATTCCACAACCATTTTTAGAGTCTAAAATAAAAATAGTAATGTTTTGGTAAAGTTGAACAAAGAAATGCTACCAAATTAGGAAATTAGTGTTTATTTGCCAAGCAAAATTTCTGAACATAGTGCTATGTATACAAGTTACATAATTTTCTAATTGGGATCCATAATGCATCTTGTAAGTTTTATTTTGTAGAATTTATTTATTTGTAATTTTAACCAATGCATATCTTATTCTTTTCTGTAATATGACTTATAGACTTTTTAACCATAGATGTTCTAGGCAAAATATTAACAACTTGATGAATAGTCACTTACTAAATGAGAGTACTCTGTTCCCTTCCCAGTATTCTGGAGCAATCTCTCCCCAGCCCTCTTCCAGCTGTTGGATTCTTCACACACTGCTGGGCTGCCCTGTGGGACATGCTGCTCCCCTTCTCTAGAGGCTCATGAGGGGGAATCTAGGTATTAAGAAGTTAATATCGGAGGTTTGCCTGTGAAACTTTCCTAAACGGTACTGCCAAAGCTTTGGAATTGTCACTGGAGGCTGCCCAGACTTCGTAGCTAGTCGGAGTTCAAATTGCCAATAGTCCCCATGGTGCCAAATTTTGGGATAGTTGTATAGTCTTTTCAAAAGGAGGCTGGGCACGACTATGTGCTTACAAGTCCCAGCAAGATGCCAAGCCCAGATCCTCATAATGCACTGCTCTGCTGCTGCTCCACTGGCAATGTGCACTCTTGAAGTAGGGTAGGGATGGGGTAGGGAGGGGTCCAGGGGAAATTGTTTTCGATTGACTGTATTCATAGTTCTTTAATAATAGGAATAAACAATACTTATATAGGAAGTTCCAAAACTAGATCCCAAGACCTGCATTTTTTTATGTGACCAACTTGCCTGAACCAATTAACTGAGTCCTTGTCCTAATACATGTCTATGCATATGAACCCATTATTAGAAGCCAGTGGCTATATTCTCTTTCTTGCCGTAGACGGAAGGTATTGGCCTCTTGAATTTTGTATGTGTCAAGAGTATTACACAGGGATTGTTCTAGTAGAGGAGCATATACAAGCTGTATAATTTAAAACACGCTTTATTCCACGCAAGTGTAATGATTTTGATATTTTGCTCAAATGATAAACAGGATTGCATGGTAATGATGGCATCATCATTTCAATCGTATCTGAAGTGATTCTAGGAACAGGTTGCACTACTGGACTGGATCACTAGGATATTTGGAAATGCATGAACAATTTACAAAGGGAATGATAACTTCTTCCTTTCCTAGGCATACTTTTCTTTTCATGATTTTTTTTCTCCTTAAATTGTTGACAGATTTAGCTCTCTTGAAACTATGTCAACAGGAGATTTACATTCAAAAAAGGGCAACATTTCATTGTACATTTGAATGTATAAGAATATATAATTTATATAAAATTTATTTTTCAATACTTTCAGAATTTTTTTTTCTTTTGACTTATCTTTAGACTGATCTTCCATAATAGTCTGCCCCAAACTGCCTCAGCATGTCACACCAGCATTTCTAATCCAGCTCTGGAAAAATGACAGAGTGGATAGTATGCTGGGGCTTGTTTAACTGTATCTAAATAAACCATTATCCAGACTTTCGAGCTCATCACCTGCGCACTCTAGTAGAATCCTTGTTCCGTAATGTGTGTTTCCTAGAACACAAGTTCCTAAGATCCTCTTTGCAAAAAAAGGTTTCAGGTTCAGAGACTTTTGGAAACATACTCTAAGAAAGCATATATAATCACATTGAAATCTCTGTTCAAATATCCTTCAGAGGAGAGGAAAACACTGTTAACTCCATGTTTTTCAGATTAATTTGACCACAGAAAATTTTGAGTAGCACCTAGTAACATTCCTAGGAATACCTGTTTTTACTTAAGGTACTTTGGAAACTTCTGGTATATTGAAATAGTTTTGTTTTCTTGTCCACTGTGACTCTTGGTAGTAGCAGCACAGTTTGCAACTTAAAAGCACTAGTCATTTCACTGAAGCAGCTGACTTGTAATAAAAGCAGTGGTAAGAAAATAGAATTTAACGTGGCCACCATGGCCTCACATTGATAGGAGAAGTCCAACAATTGTACTTGAAACTCTAAATATTGTCTCCCTCTATTCATATGAATAAGAAGTACTTTGCCATAGCCAAGCAATTCTCATATTCATTACAAAGGTTTTAGTTTCTTTTTAGGATTCTTTTTTTTTCCCCTTTGGTTGGCTCAGGCTGCCTTAAGGGCAGGTCTGGTGCGGCACGTGGTGCTGGGGATCCAACTGTGGTCCCCTGAGCCTGATTGAGTTTGCCCAAGTAGGTGCTTTAGACAACTGAACTAACCTGCAAGCTCACTGTTTCTTTTTAAATTCTATCTTTGTTTCCCAGAGTCTATCAAAATATTTTGTTTCATCACTATGTGATCCTAAAAAATAGAAGAAATCATAAAACAGCAAAGATGCACATTTAGTTTTCAATCACTTTTGAAATTTTAACTAGATTCTTTTATCTGTTGTATAATAGAAATGTAAACTGTTAACACATATTTATTTTTTCCTCTGTTCTCTCCATATTCAGTGAAGTAGTTTTAAATCAACTAGAGTTCCCATGTCCTAAAATTCCAGTCCAGTGTCATCCTGCCTTTTATATTTTGTGTATGTACTTAAGTTTGGTAAGTTATTGCTTGCCTGAAATGCAAGGCCTGACTGTAATAGTTTCCTAACAGTCCCTGTCAGCCTGAGCAATTTGTTTGGAAAGCTGTAACAGATAACCTGCAAATAACAGATGAAAAATTATGGTAGAATGATTTAGGGTGAAAACATTAATTTAAAGTTACATTCGTATATTTAAGAATATGTCCACCTTCTGGACATTAACTAAAATACTAAAAAATAAAAATTAAAAAATCTCTTAGGCAAGGTGGCTGACTGCAAAGAGCAAGGGAAAGTTGGTACTTTCATTAGACATGTTTCTAAGTATGTCCTTAATATGTAAAAATTTTGCTGATTCTTAGTAATACTGCTTTGTCTAGTGTTTGTTCTTCTTACCACTGTTAAACTAGGGGTTAATTATAATCATTTTTATGTGTGTAGTAATGACTACATCATCATATGTACAATCATTTTAATAAATCCAAGTTAAGTACTTTCAGGATGACATGTAGTAACTGTTCATTTTGACAAAGTGTCATAGGCATTTTCACTGTTTGAAACTGTACCAAAAAGGTGGCGTGAGACAAAGAAATAGACTATACTTAGGGATATAATTCCATTTATTCTGGAAGGTCTGTAACCTACATTATTTAACCACAGAATAAGTCCTTCCTGACATTTGCCAAATCCAAATTACCTTTTAAAGCCTTGGTGGACCAGCATCCCCCACCTCTGGGCACAAGCAGATTACTCACAGGCTCTGGTGGCAGGTTGTGCTTGTGAGGGAATGTGAGGGAAAAGAAAACCTATCTGGCTTACTGCTGACTGTGCTAGAGAGGAACTGTGTCAACCGCGTACATTCTTTCATCATCTTCAATCATAAGATAGTTCATAAGTTAAATGTGATTATGCAAAAGCAAGGATAGAAGTCAAGGAATTGGGGGTACAGATATAGGCTAACCAGACATGAAAATATGTTATCAGAAATACAGATTACTAGACTTTTACCATGTGTAGGTTGTATTTTATAGTAAATTTCAAAACCTGCATATAGATTAGTAGAAGGCAAGTGTTACCATTCAGAAAATTAACCAGTACTCTAGAAAAGAGGACTATTAGGTTTTTTTTTAGATACTGAAAGGTGGTAAAATCACAGTCCTACTCTACTTTTATTCTAGAGAGGAAAGATAAATGGTCTCATTTACTGATACCCTAAACACCTTTTCTGATGTATACTCCACTTTCCAAATGTGGTTTTGCCCTGTATCTTTAGAACTTTTGCATTTTGAAAAAGGAAATACCACCCTTATTAGAATCACTAAAATAAACCAGGTAGTTATTTTTTTCATTTTAGAGTGCCCATATAAAACTGAAATCTTATCACCTTAGTGGCAAGTATAACTAACAGAGTTTTAAATACTGGTAATTTTTCAGATGCCAATGTAAATAACAGCAAGTACCCAATCGATAACAGACAAATTTATGAAAATGAACTACAGAGTAATTTAATATTCTTGTTTCATATAATATAAAGAAATGTTATTCATTTTTATTTTTTGTTGCTGTTGCTCATTTTTTAAAAAAATGAATCCTATAGAAGTGATTTTTAGACATCTCCAACCCAAGAGAATGATTCCTCTTTTATAAATTTTTAATTCTCAGCATCTTCATGTTCATAATGAAAGAGGGTGACTGCTTACACTAAATCCTGCTGCATGGGGACAATCTAGCATCTTGGGACATTATTTAGGCTCCAAGGCTACAATTAAATAGGCTTTGTGTATTTATCATTTTGACATTCCTTTTATCTCAGGCATATATTCAGAAAGTGGAATAATAAATGCAACAGTAGAAATGCCAATAACTTTTGCTTCTATTCTAAAAAGTGGTGTTGGCCCTTTAATTTATCTGAAGTATGTTTTTGCATTGAAACATTAAGACCTACCACACTGTCTTTCAGCTTAGTGTTCAATTGCTGAAGTAAATGATTTTGATTTCTTGCGCTTACATGGGTCGCAGAGTTGAAATGTATTTTAATAACAATCCAATAATCTCCTGAGCAGCAGGAAAAAGAAAACAAAAATCAAAAGAGAAATGTTAATGAGTCTTCAGGAATGATTATTTTAACAAATTCAGAAAATAGTAATTAGACAGTTAATTCCAAAAGATCCCAATGTGAACTGTTCATATACACAATTCCTATAAGCAAAATGTATGAGTTTTTTGCTATTTTTTTTTTTTAAGAAGAATCACTCCTGGGGAGATAGCTCAGTAGAATAAGCACTTGCCTGGCAAGCG
>NDGN011504238.1:467-19419 GCA_002564285.1 Tympanoctomys barrerae
TTTTGTTCCTTCTCTTTGTCATTTTGTATGCCACTGTCTTCTGACCTTTGGTGTAGAGCTTAGCCTGGCATGTGAGTGAGACGACCTGGGGCCTGCTGGATCCTCATTCGACCCAGAGCCAAAGCCCCAGAGCCCAAGCCTGGCCTGGAACCCTTCAGCAGAACTCCCTGCAAAGAGGCTAGAGGCAAAACCCACCAAGCTGAGTTAGGAGCAGAACATCTTGACAGAGTAGCACAGAGGGTTCACCTCCAAGTGCTGCAGCAGGAAGAAGTGGAGCACAGCAGGCAGACCCGAGCCACACCCACCTGGAGGAGTCTGAACTTCATAGATCTGGACTTGCTGTTAAGGTAATAACTCTATCTAAGCTCTACAAAAAATAAAAATCTTAAGTATTAACAGTACCTTCAAAAAATGATAGAACTGGTAATCCAGTCATTTTAGCTATCCTGTGTATATATACATGATTCTTTTCCTTCCTCTTTTCTTTCTTTTCTCCTTTCCCCCATCCCAATTGTTCACTCATTTCAAGCAATTCTTTTCCTTTTACTCTATCTATTGTACTTTACAGATTTTATTTACTTTCTCAGGTCCTTAACAGTAGAGAGAATATGATGTTTACACATGTGGATCTGATTTATTTCACTTATGAATATGGTCTTTAGTCGCATCCATTTACTTATAAAAGCCTAAAATTTATTTCTCTTTATAGCTGAGTAATACTCCACTGTATAAAAATACCACATTTTTTTTTTATTCATTCCTCAGTAGATGGGTATTTGTGGTGTTTCCAATTGACTCTTACTTCTTTCTCAGTTTAGTCCAAAATGTGTCCTATTTACCTCCTGGGACCACCGAAGAACAATCATATCTGTGCTGCATTTCTTGATAGGAAGGCATCAGGCTTCTTCCTGAATTATAGTTTCACTAGCGGATAGGTAGAGCCAGGTCAGCAAAGGCTGAGAAGAGCGGTAGCTCGCGAGAGTGACAGAGACGGGCCAGCCGAGGAAATATGTGACACTCTAGGCCGGGAGTTGAATAGTTTTAAGTAGGGATTGTAGAGCTTGTCATGCTGGGTCACCTGAGTTTCACGCATGTGGCACTGCTAACATGGCACTCCTGTCGTGTCATGCGCAGCTTAAGATGCTACTTCCTGCTCTGCTGTCACTACCTTCTGAGTCTAGGATAGTAATTACACATAGTGCGCACTCCACAAATATTTGTTGAATGAAAGTTGTTGATTTTTCCTTAAAAAAATAGTTCTTTTTCCTTTACATAGTGATATAAAGGCAAGACTGTTGGCTGCTTGCTTTGGTAATGGTAGGAATTTGACAGAGGAAATGGGTAAACCTTGCATCCTGTTAATATTACGCTGTTATTGTAGGCTGTCGGTCCAGACTTTTCACTGAGAGTCTTTTTTTAACAGGAAAAGTCTTGGAAATTTGAGGGTTTATGGAAAATGTGATTATGGGTTGAGTATTTATCATTAGTACAACTTGTGCCAGTTTCTCAGACTCAACGCATTTTTGTTTGAGCCAAACAGTCAAAACTGAGTCTATTTTTGAAGTCTTCAAATAACTAAGATATCTTTAATTTGAAAAAGAGATGTTCTTCTTTGTTCCATGTATTTGTGGCTCATTACACACACACATATGTGCAGGTGCACACACACACACATGCACACACGCACGCGCACACGCACATGCACACAAACACAAACACAAACGCACGCACGCACACACACACGCACACACACACAGAGGCAGTCCCTGAGCCAGACTGTGCCCTGGAGTCTGAGAGTGCAGATTCCAACATTTCTGGGGACCACGAGGGAGCCTGTCTGTGCCTGGTCCTGTGTCTGGGTCCCCTCAAGCTGAGCCTCCTCGAGCAGCTCAGGTAGTGGAAGCAGGAGGAGAAGCCAGCAGGTTGGAAAGTTAGCGAGGTTCGTCCGTACTTCAAGAGCTCGGCAAAGCACGGGGCACCCCAGGTGCTCTCAGTGAAAGCCACGCGCACCAGAGCTGAGGCAGGGAGTGGATTTACCCAAGTGACCAGCTCTGGCCAACTCTGACTTCAGACTCCAGAGACACTCCAGGCGCTTAGGATGGCACCCCGCCCTGAGAGGCTGGGTTTCCTGAGGAGGTTCATGTTGTCACAGAAGATGTGCATGCTCTAGTGCAGTCCAGCTGTTTTTCTGTAATGTTTTGAAGACTATTTTGAAGACTGTTCCTAGCAAATGTGTAGACTGCCTAAGGCTCATTTTCAGCACTGTCTTTTTCGTTTCAACAGAAGAACCCACGAACTAACCGTTCTTAAAGGAATTCTCCCGGCCAGCTTCGTATCAGTGCGGCACAGGGTGCCTCCTGCACAGTGTGTCAAGTGCTTTCTGTCCCTCAGTGGCTCAGATCCCCACAGGAGCAAGCAAAGCAGCTCCTGTCCAACTCTGCCGCACACAAATGGAGGCTTGGAGACAACACACAACTTCTTGGATTCCTCCTGCTGATAGTGGCACAGGCGCAGTGTGAGTTTTGTTTCTGTTTCTCATGCTCCCAACAATGAGCCCAACATCTAAAGAGAGGAGAGAAAGGAGAGAAAGAGCCAGGGAGACTCAAGGAAAAGGGAGGTGGGGCTGGATGCAGCTGCCACCTGCTGGGTGGACAGAAGCACAGTGCAGGTTTCTCATCCTTTACAAGTCAGTCTGTCGTGGGATCTTGTGGAAAATGTCAGAGGCCCATCGTGGTGGCCAGCAAAGCATGTATTTTGCAGGCTGAGTGAAACACTCCTGCTGTTTGGTCTTGGATGAGAGTTGGGCAAAGATCAAAGCAAGAGAAGACATCCAGGAAGAACATTTCTTTAACCGTCTGCAGGAAGAAACTTTCACAACTGGAAAATGTGGTCCATGCCCACCGCCAGCCCTGGAGCATGGAGGCTTTGCCTCATTAATCATAGCTGTCAGGTTTCTTTCTGTAAACAGTAAGCTGTTGTCTTACAAAATATCTTTTTTCCCAAAGAAAAACAAAAGAGTGAGATGGTGAAATATGTAAGCCATCGGAGTAAATGCTAGCTGGTGTCAGCATGGAATGCTCCATGCCTGTACTAAATCCAAGGCAGCCCACATTATAAATGATTGGACCATTTCAAAAGAATAGGTTTGTATTAGGTAGAAAAGCCCATGTGAAGAAGCATGCAGGGTAGATAGACATAGAGTGATGATGCACTAGGGACACCGAGGAAGAGAAGATGTGTGTACTAGTGCAATCTCAGTTGTTTTTCTGTAATATACAACCACAGCAAGCCTGCCAAGAGCCGAGCACCAGTCTCTGCCTTCTTAGTTCTGTCTTCATTCAGCCCGTCAGGTTGGGTGTACGTAGCTGGGCTGGTGGGTCGGAACCAGAGTGTGGAGTCAGGGAGGCTGCTAGGACCCAGGTATATTACCTGGCATAGTCATATAAAGCATCTCTGTCCTAATCGGATACACCCAACTCCTGAGGACTCATAGAACAGTACTCCAGAATCTGAGGGAGGCAGAACTAATCAGAAGTCCACAAAAGGAGGAAAGAAGACCTAGAAGGAAGGGTTGAAGGTTACATCAATGCAGGGGTAGGAAGAGTGACGTGGTTGTACTGGGACAAAGAGAGTTCAGAAGGGAGGACGATTCCTTCTGATTTCATCATTAGTGTCTTAGACCAAGCCTCCCTCAACTACAATCAGTATGACCTAATGGCTAAGCTAACCAAATAATTGGGCATCTTGCTTCTTCTCCTGCTTCCTTCAAGACAAATCTCCTTCCTTTTTGAATGAATCAGATCACAGCATTCCTCCTCTATCAGACCTTTCCACAGAACTTGGAGTAATTTCCAGATTTCTTATGATGGTTACGCAGATCCTCTCCTGCCTAGCTTCAGTGTCTCTCGAAGCCTTTCACTCTTTTTTCAGTTTCCACTGATGCAGTCCCCATAGTTTTTTATCTTTTTTTATTTTTCAAATATAAAGTTGCCTCTGCTTGGTAGATTTTTGCCCTTGTTGCTCTTTTATTAGGAGTACTCATTGCTTTGATACTTGCATTTTTGGTTTCTACTCAAGATTTAAGGCTCAGAACAGCAAGTGGAGATGCAGAGGAATCTGTACTTCACTCAATATAAAAATCAAAGAAAGAAAGGAAGAATTTATTTGATGAAACTTTGTTTTATAGGCTTTCATAAAGGAAAATCAGAGAAGGGAAATGCTCATTGCATGAGCCTTTTGTCCAGCTAACAAAGTACATGTCCAGCACCTTGCCTTTAGAGTGAAAGGCATCCTTTGACAGTTACTGTGGCTGTGTGGAGTCAGGGCACCCGTGTTCAGTGCTGACACCATTCCTGCCGAGCTGTGGGATTGTGGGTAAGTCACTGAACTTCTCTGTCTCTTAGTTTCCCTGTTTAAGAGTAGGTTGTACAGTATATGGAAAAACATGCTCTCAGCAGTCTTCATTCAATAAATACCAGTTATCAGGGCTGGCGAGATAGCTTAGCAGACTAAATGGCTGCTTAGGCAAGCACAGGAACTGGGGTTTGATCCCTGGCACCACATGCCCCTCCGGCCTCACCCCTGGGATGTACCAAGCTGCCAAGTCTGGGTGTGGTGGCGCACACCTGTAATCCCAGTGCTGGGGAGGCTGAAAACAGGAGGATCACCACAAGTCTGAGCTACATAGTGAGACCTTGTGCCAAATACATTCAAATAAATAAACAGATAGATAAATAAGTAAATACCAGATATATTTTCTTGAAAGGTGAATTAATTCTAGAACATTTAAATGACTCATTCAAGAGAAAAAGATATATTTTTATAAAGTGGAGTAGTGCTCAGCTATAAAGGACAAACTCGAGGTTGTCATAGGTTAACAGACGCAATTAGAGAGCATACGCATAAGTGAAATAAATCAGACTTCTATGTGTAAGTACTGTGTTATCTCTCTCATATGTGAAACTGAAAAGAGTAAACAAGGTGCAAAAGCTACAATAGACAGTGTGAAAGTGAAAGAACTTCTCAAAGGGAAAGAACAGCTAGAATGGGGGAAGGAGAAAAGAAGGAAGGGAGAAGAATATAAATATGTGATAGCTTAGATAATTATACTACCAATTCTATTAAATTACACTACCAATTTCTAACCATTTATTGAAAAGAATGGTTTTTGCTTATATGGTTTGGTCAATTTTGCATAGTTAGATCTTGTAATATGAGCAACTACTTTGAAGAAAACAGTGTGTAATATATTAACCATAGTGAATTTCCCATCTTGTTTTGAAATTGTGTCATTGTTTTTATTGTTATTCTCTCTTTAAAATAGAACTTATTCAAAGTCTCACAACATATGTGTCATGGGAATAACCCTAGAACTAAGAATGTTTTACTCCTGTAGAATTATAGATAGATCTGAGAAATTTTAAAGGATTTATGCAGTTAAACATAATTTAATGCCTGAAGCTGGCATGGCTACAAAGCAGTGTGTTTCTTGTATCATTTTTTTCCCCTAAAGATAAAAACACAAGAAAAGTACTGAAAGGACGCACAGCAAGATTCAAATTGTGGGCATGTAACAGAGAAATTTTGAGGAGGCTGGGGAGACGGCTCAGTGGAATAAGTGCTTTCCTGGCAAGCACAAGGGCCTGAGTTCGATCCCCGGTTCTGCAAAGAGAGAGAGAGAGAGAGAGAGAGAGAGAGAGATTTTGAGAGCACTATTGATCTGGTCTTCTTTGTGTTTTGTTTCCATGTTATTAATATTCAACAAAAAATGAACAAGATGAAACAACACAAACAACAATGCTGCAGCCCCTCCCTGTCTTGAATGTACATTTAAACCAAATCCTTACTTGTGTTCACTGCTTTCCATTCTTTAGGCTGCTATGGCTTGTGTCTCGATGTCCTCAAAGCCTCTCGCAGCCACCAGATTATTCTGCGGAGGTGAATCTAGAGGGTGTGATATCTCAGTGCGATGCTGGTGTGATTGAGGCTGCTGGATCAATACACTGATTGGATTGGTGCTGCCATGACCTCAGGAGCCTGGATAAGATAAAGGGACAGAGAGAGGCATGGCGGATCCTCGCTTGTTGCTTTTTCTGTCTTCTGCCGCCCTGAATGGTTGACCTTTGCCATGTGCCACCCTGCCTGGAGCCGGCTGGTGATGAACTGAAGCCTTCACAAACTGTGAGCTGAGTAAACTTTTTGCATTTCAACTTTAAGTGTCAGGTATTTTGTTTCAGCAATGTGAAAAATAATTAAAGAACAATGAGGTCGTTGCTGCGACTCTACTTGACCATGTGGTTCAGGTGCCTTCGGGAGTAGCTTGTGGGAAGAGCGTGGAAGGGCTCGGAGATGCTGGCTGAAGAACTAGAGCTGGAATGACTTAGACTGTGTGGGAGTTTCTTGTCAGAGCTCAGAAGTCTAGAAGGCTGATCCGAGTCCAGCAGGTAAAGACCAGGCTTGGGAGGTTTCTCCTGGGAGGGACGCCACTGCCGGTTGGGCTCCAGACAATGTGTGCTCTGTCTTGTTAAAAAGCTTGTCTGCATTTTGCTCCTGTCCAGAGATTTTTTTCCTGAGATTGAGATTAGGGATGATGGACTAATTAGTCTGGCAGAAAAAGTTTTAAGGCAGTTGAGTGTCAAGGTGGTGGCGTGGCTGCAGTTGGGGTCTTTTAGCCAGATCTATGTTGAGAATCAAGAGCAAAGGGCTCAGCAGAATAACATAAAACACTGTGAGTTTAGCTAGAAAGGAAGCTCCAGTAAAGCTGTAGGCTGAAAAGACAGATCTGGGGAGATCTTGCTTGCTGAGAAGGAAGAGGAGAATAGAAAAGATGGCCTGAGGGCATCAAAAGAAGCAGCAGAAGCCCACCCTTCGCTGTCTGAAAATTGTAAAAGCGAAACACTGCTTTCAGAAGAAAGCCGCAGAGCACCCTGTTCTAGAATGGTGGTGGCCTAGAAATTTGTTCTTCCAAATTGGATTCACTGAACTAAGCACTGGAGCCCTTAGCCACAAGAGAGGGCAGCCTGGCTACTGCCTCTGATGGCAACAGACCTCGGCATCATCCACACGGTGCCGGCTTTAGGTGCATTCAGAATGGCAGAGTTGTGGGGTCAGAAAGGCTTTCACTGAGAGTTCAGAAAGCCTGGGAAGCAGGCCTTGTGCCTCTGAGAGGGCAGTGTGTGCAGCTCGCAGGGTGAAGCCAAAGGTGCCGTGGGGACCCCAGGCATATGGAGAAGCCAGCAAGTGGGTCATCTGAGGAAAACTGCAAGGCTGGAGGAGAGCCAGGGAGTGAGCCCCACCAGAAGTATCATAGGGTGATCACCCAAGATATTTTATTTTTTGTATTTTAGTACAGGGTCTACAGGGTCTACAGAGTCTCACTACGTAGATCGGACTCATAGTGATCCCTCCATTTTCAGCCTCACAAGCGCTGGGATTGCAGGCATGTGCCACCACGCCCAGTCTCAATTGCCATCTCAGTGTGCCCCGGGGGCAGGGCCTGGCCCCACACACTGGGGACCAACTCTGGCCTCTGCCTCTGCCTAAGTAGGCACTTTACTGTGCTGAGCTAACACCTAAGCCGTTTACACCTTGCCAGTTTTCCTCAGATGCTGCCCATGGAACTGCAGCGCTTGTTGTTTGCCCTGCTGGATTTTAGACTTGCTTTGGTCCCAAATCCTTTGCATTTCTCTTTTTCTAACTTTTGGAATAGAAATATCTACCTTGCACTATAGAATGTTGGAAGTGTTTAACTTTTCTATTTATTTATATGGGGGCTTGAAGGTAAGAGTTAGTCTTAAATCTCAAGGATGTTTTTGACTTGGAATTTTCAGCAATGCTGAAACTGTTAGGACTTTGGCAATTCTTGGAGATGGACTCGAGGCTTTTGCACAAAACGAGGTGCCTGAGTGTTGAGGGACCAGGGATGGAACGTTACAGTTTATGTCTAGATGTCCCCCCAAAGTCTCATGTGCTCATAGAGTTTTTTCAGAGGTGGCTTAACCTAGAGTGTGTAATTGATTCATAGTGCAATGCTGGGATTACGGTGCTGGGATTAAGGGTGTGAGTCTGCGCCCTCCCCTGGGCAAGCAGCCCACATGCAGTGCAGGGACTGGATGCGTCTTGCCTTGCTCTCTTGTGGCTTTTCCTGTCTCCCGCCGACATGAACTGCTGCTGGCTGCCGTGCCACCCTGCCCTGGAGCCTGCCGATTATGAAGCATCTACAGGCCATGAGCTGCATGAATGACTGCTCTCTTAGCTGTGAGTGTTGAGTATTTTGTGCTTGCAGGGACAAAGGGAACTAAGACACGGGGAGTCCTGACAGGATTGCGCTGAGCTCCCCTGGAGATCTGTCTGCTGTCCAGCCCTCTACATTGCCGCCCTCTAATCTGTCGTTTAGGTTGTGGTTCCCCCCACATCTGTATGAGATTTCTCCCCTGGGCACCTTGCATGGCAGGTGTCATGATCTCTGAGGAAACTTACAGTGGGGACGGTCTGTAATCCCAGCCACTTGGGAGGTACAGGCAAGAGGAGCGCGAGCTTGAAGCCAGCGGGAGCAACTCAGGCGCAGAGACAGGATTTTTTTAAGTGACATCCAACTGGATGCTCATTTTAGAGATGGGACTCCTGTAAGACCAGCTCAATTTCAAAATTACTGGTTGTTTATGAAATTAAATTTTTATACTGGTTATTTATTAGTTTGATTTCTCTATTTTATTTCCCATCAATATTTCTTTTCCAATTATTTCCCCTTTGCATTATAAAATGTCTGCAAGCATTACAGTTAGCCTTTCTGTTTCCTGTCCGTGTAACAGCCTGTGCCCGGATTGCCCTTTAGCTTTTCATTAAAATACTCCATACTCTTTTTTATCCTGGGTATCTAGTGTGACGATGCCATAAAAATATCTGTGCAAAAGAACTACAGGTTTCAGGGCTTCTGAGGGGAATTTCTGGGCCTGGGTCCTGAGGAATACTGTATACAAGAGCGGGGAGAGCTATGGGGCGCAGGGGAGCCACGGGGAATAGTCAGGCGCTGCTGTGCACACTGCGAACAGCTCCTGTCATCTGCGGGCGGCGGTGGGGGAGGGGAGGGGGGAGCTGTGGTTGCTGCAGAGGCTGACAGGGCCTGGCGTCTTCCACCAACAGACTGCAGACAGACAGACAGACGGATTGCTGCAGGGAGCTTCAGGGTTGGGGTGTGGAAGTAAGTGTCCACGCCCTCAGATTGCGACACGTGGCTCAGCAGTACTGAGCTGTGCATCTCACAGAAACAGCATCTGTGGCTAACTATCTAAACAGAGGAGCCCAGGGGTGGGGCGAGGGGAGTGGGAGAGGGTGACAAGCACCCGCACCTATGCGTAGATGTCCCGGCTTGCCAGGATGAACGCAGGCATCATGCATCGCAAGCATCCCACGGTTGAAGACAGGCAACGGAAGCAAAAGCACGCAAACTCCCTTGGACGGGGAGGTCAGCCCTGGTCCTGCGCACCACTCTATCTGCACCACTTAGTGCGTGCCCTTGACACCTGCAGATAATAAATAAATGTTGAAGGGAAAACCCAGGAAAGTAGAGGAGTGGGTCGTTTTCTGACTGCCAGGAGCCCCAGGGATCTGAATGCTGGAGCACAGCTTTTGTGGAGCAGCTGGACCTCGAGGCCCCGCCCTGTGGCTCACTGCCACCATCCCAGGTACCACTAGGTAACTGGCTCACTGAGACACAGTTGATGTCACACAGTTTCAACCTTGGGGAAGGTTCTGGGCCACAGGTATCAAGACAAAGATAATGCTAAATACAGTCATAATAAAAACTAACACTCACGGGGGTTCAGCCTGTATTAGGCAATGTTGTAACTACTTGAAATGAAACTCTTCCTTTTATAGATTCTTCTCAGGGTTTGTTGACAGAATGAGGAGGAACATTTGAAGCAAACTCAGCCCTGAGCCCTAGAAATATTACTGGCTTCTCAGAGCAGTGAGCCAATGTGTTGCTCTTACCATATTGAATGATAACAACAGTAACAATTGCCTTCTGTTCCAAATAAAATGCTGAGAGGTTTTTAAGATTTCTGTCCCATGGATGAAGTCCTAGACCTTGTCACCTCGCAGAATAACTCATAGCCCAGCTCTGGCTGAATGGTCACCAGATGCCTGCAGAAATGACACCCTAAGCCTTGAGGCGACGGAGTAAGTGGCCTTTGGAGGGGAGAGTGTCTAAGGTTTTCCTCACATTCTCGGGGTATTTTGTGGCCTGAGCTGCTTTAAAGAGCCCTGGGCGCTGCAGGAGTAGCAAAGTCTGACGAGGATGTGGAGAGCACCAGCCGGAGGCGCTGGCTTTCCTCCCTAGGAGGCCAGCCGTGTGATAACCATGCTTGCTGGTGACCAGGCATCTCCCTGTCCCTCCTGGAAGCACTCTTGTGGCCTGGAGGGTGCACGTCCATAAGACTGCAGTTACTAGCTACATCACTAGCTTTGTAAACACCACTGTGCTCAGAACAGCCAAACAGCGCTAGCTTTGAATGCAGTGACTCTGCCAGACAATTTCATACTGGTTTTGTAGGAATCGCAAGATTAGTAGCCATGGAAATTGCTTCCTATAGCCGCTCGTTCAGGGCTTCCACATTGCTGGCAAAATTACCACTATGCTCCTTTCCAAGTCTGTGGATGATGTCTCTAATCAGGACAGCAGTCTTTACTTCTGTAGTGTGAATCCTTAGGGCAGTGCCCAGGCAGCCCCCATGGACTACCTTACCACGTGCGAGGGCACCAGACTCCTGCCCTCTCCTCCTGCAGGTCCAGCCCCGCTTCCTGCAGCTGGACAAAGCAGGGAAATGGCATTTGCCAAGTCTGTGGGCAGCCCTCAAGCACCACGAGGGGAGCGAGAGGCAGATATTAAGATGGGGAAGTTTGCCCCTGTGAGCTGCAGGTGCACACACACCAAGCATCCTCTTGGCTTTCACGGCCACTATTCCCCTTTTTTTCGTAGGATAAAGTAGAAACGAAAACAAAACCACCTCTTTTAAGAGGTCCTTTAACTCCTTCTTGTACACAAGTTTACGAAGCATCCAAAAGCCAGCCTGTAAGTAGTGGAAAGAAATCATGAATGATGATTTTAATTTGTTCTTTTTCAAGCAGCGAGATTAGCACGCGAGACCCAGGCTACCTGCAGCTTCGTCTTAGCACTCAATGCCTGGGAAGCTTGAGCCCAAAAGCAAGGCCCATGGCCCAAGTCGGGTCACTCAGGTGTCCCTTGTTTCATTGAAGGGCCCTGGACACTTCATAGAAATAGAAACCGGTCCTCGACGTTGGAGGGAGAGGGAAGCCAGTTGTGTTGAAGGGAGAAATACGAGCATGTACTTTCCCGAGTGTGCGTAAAGAACGACCGCAAAGGAGCGGCTTCACTGGAGCAGGACATGAAATCATGCTCATTTCCACTGTTGCAACCCATTCACGAAAACTAAGCTTTGCAGCGAGTGCGCACCGCTGCGGCTCCCAGCCTCAGAAGCCTCTTTGGCTGCCTGCGCAAGGGCGGGAGAAAGTTCGCTTTTCAGCGATCAACAGAGGCCAGATTCAGAGCTCTGTCAGGCTAGTGTCGCTTTCTCCTGGAGAGGGCGGCCAGGCTGCAGGAAGGGAAGCAGGGCCACAACACACAGCTCTCCCTGATCATTCTTCACCATGGACTGCAGACAGTGTGGCTTACGCTCCACGCTTCTCTCCTTTGCAGGAGAGCCCTGCTTGAACGTGGGAAATTTACTGATGTGAATTAAAACATGAGCCAGTGTTATCTGAAAACATATTTATTGTCCGAATAATAAAACTTAGATGAGGAGGTGTTAGAATTGGAACTTTTCCCTCCTTGAAATACAAGTTCACAAGAAGCAAAAAGAAGCCCCCCGCCCCACTGAGGAAGAAGGCAAGAGTAAGGAAGTGGCGGGTACGGAGGCTCTAACGCGGGGCCTGCTTCTCTGTAACTGAGCCTGGCGCAGGGAGGAAGAGGCCCCGCAGGACAGAGCGCAGTCCTCATTGGGCAGGCGCACCGACCCCCGCAAGGCTGCGAAGCTCGACTTCTTAAATCCCCAGCTCCGGGACAGATCCCCAGAGGAACTTTGTACCTGTCTGCACGGGAGGCTGGCGTGGACAGCCTCGGCTCTGCCCTGGCAAGAAGCAGACGCAGCTCAAGCCCGTGCTTAATAAATAAGAGAGCGAAGGGGGGTGCGCCAGCTGTTTGCAGGGGCTGCGGGCACACAGCGGACCCTCCCCCAACATCTGCAGAGCAGGCAGGGCTGCCTGCGCACTGGGGTGGACCCCCACGTGGACCCCCCCGCCCTCCTGGACAGAACCTACCCTCCGCCAGTCCCCACTGCCATTTCCCTTGCGGCTGCAGCCCTGTCTTCGCTGAGTCCGGAAGCGCCCGCTGGGAAAGACTGGAGGTGTGGCTGGAATGGGGCGACACAAGGTGTCATCTTTATAGGTGCCACACACACAGATCCAGATCCCATAAATAACGCACAGAGCACAACCACTTGACCTCTGAGCCTTTCCAAATGGTCTCACATCCATCCTCAAACTGCAAATCTGGATATAAAAAGTAGCGAGTACAAGGGAAAGTTGAGCCCTGCCTTCCCCCCACCCCACCGCAGGCAGGTAGGAGGGCGCTTCTGACCAGCCACCTACACTTTCAGGTAGTCCTTCTTCAGCCGCCCTAGCCGCGTGCCGTGGCTCCGGATAGTGAGCGCCAGCAGCTCGTACTTGTCCCTGAGCCCCGCGGAGATGCCCAGCGTCTCCCTGAGCAGGGCGCGGGTGTGCACCAGCATCCCCAGGAAGTCCTCGTGGAGCCGGCTCTCCTGCCGGCCGTCCTGCTCCTGGCCCTGCCGGAACTTGCTCTCCAGCTCGGTGAGGGAGCGGTCCGAGTTGGAGTAGGCGTCCCCGATCTGGTGCGACTCGCGGCGCAGGTACTTGCCGTAGCTCTCCTCGCCGTCCAGGTCGTAGGAGATGCTCTTGCTGATGCCCTCGAGCACTCGGCCCGAGTCCTCCACCTGGCGGCCCAGCACCGTGAACTCCTCGCGCAGGCTGAGGCGCAGCGCGTCCGCGGCCGGGCCTCCGGCGCCCTGGGCGCAGCGATGGCGCTCGCTCACGCGGAACAGCAGCTGGCACTTCTCGGGGTCGTCATTCTCCTCGTAGTCCCCGTCCGGCACGAAGTAGTGGTGCAGGGTCCCGTTGGACATCTCCGGGTACAGAGGGCCATCGAAGTAGCCCTGGCACAAGTGGCAGAGGAGGCCGAGCCAGAGGAGAGTCGCCCACACCATCCTGACGCGCGCACAGGGTGATCAAGGGCGCCGGAGAAGGAAAGGGGTCCCGGGAGTCAGCGCCTTCTCGAGCGCGCGTCCTGCGCGGTCCCCTCCGGCTGGATGCTCCCCGGACCCCACGCCCCAGCGGGCGACATGTGTCTCAGCCGGAGACCCGGCACCGCGCTGCCTCTGCCTCCTGTCCAGTCCCACCTGGCTCCGCCAGGCACAGTGAGAAGCTGCGAGGGGTCTCGGGTCTACGCGGCTCCTGCAGCTCTGCGTGCGGGGTGAGAATGCGCCTCTCTCTCTCGCTCGGCTAAAGATATCCCCGCGCTCGAGTTACAGCTGCTTTCGTCATTGGGACGCTGGACGCTGCCGGGGCACAAGTTTAGAGAGAAACCTCCGGCCAGGGCTCGCTGTTAAAGTTACAGAGTCGCTTTTAAAGATGCGGAGGCAGACCTGGAGGGAGAGGCGGCTGCGGGAAATGAGGGAGGAAGGAGAGCTCCCGCGGAGCCCTGGTGAGCCCTAAGGTGCTGAGGCCCAAGGGACAGGCCTAGGGGAATGCAGTCCACAGGTTTAAATAAACCCCAGCCAGTTGACAGGGCCAGGGATATAGTTCAGTGGTTTGAGCGCCTGCCTGCCTGCCAAGTGCGGTCCTGATTTTCTCAATCCCTGGGACCGCCAAAAAAAGCAAAGCAAAGCAAAACAAAACAAAACAAAATCAAAACAAAAAAAGAAGGCAGACCCAAGTGGGTTGCCCTGGAAACACTAGCTAGTTGGGGGTGTTCCCTGGGTCTGCTTATCTTGAAGAAGCCTGTCTTGGAAGCCAAATCCCAAGGTGTCAGAAAGGGGGATTTTGTTTGGAAATAGGTGGCTAATAATAATGAAAACAGATAGAAATAAAAATTGATTAATTCATAGTTATTAATAGGTTAAGACCAAAAACTGAAAGAAAAGTGGAATTTTGTCCGTTTAGTAAATAGAAAGACAACTGAAGCCATTGTGAAGTTCTCACTGAAAGCTCATCCAGACTCAGCTTCTGTACTGAAGTTTTAGCTTAATACTTCATGGCTGTTGCTTCTTTTCAGATATTTAAAAGCTTTAGAAAAAAACCGCACTGTCAGAGATAGCCTCCTTTTCCTTATGGTGAAATGAAAGGGCGGCATATTCGAGGAATTGTTTGTGCTTACACAACTGAACTGTAGTGGAGTCATGTTTTAATTTGGAAAATAATACCTTATTTCTAGCCAGGCTATTTTAGGTTCTGATTTATGAGTCAGTCTGGCACATGGTCACTGCGGCCACTCATTCTTGCAGCTCAGGGTCCTTGTGTTTGTACTAAGTCAGGTTGTGCTTCAGAACTGGGAACACAGCGATCAGCACCAAGCTCCTTCAGATCCTCACCGCCCTGAAGCATTCCTTCTGAGAAATGGGGCCAGCATTTAGCTAGCACAAGTGAATGCTGCTCCTACCTTGGACAGTGACGTGGACGGTAGGAATGACGGGAGGGTGGTAGCAGGGAGCACCACTTCTGTCCTGATGCGGTGCTCTTCTGGCCTGGAGATGGGGCTGCCCCCCGCCCCACAGTGACCACTAGTGTTTATGTCTGTCCCCTTCTTAGCGTCCTAGGCTCCAGAGCCACACAGCTCTGTGATTGGCACATGTGTCGTCCTCCCTTTTGCTGCTATGGACAACCCAGGCTCTGGGAGGGACGAGGGGAGAGCACTTAGCACTGAGATGCTCTGTGGACGTGGTGTCTGTCCCACGTGTAGAGTTCCTGAGCCATCCCCTGCACACAGTTCAACTCCTGTCCAGGCAGCTGGCCTCATGAAGATGCCAAAGGGCGCTTCTTAGTTAACCTCTATGCCAACTTGGAGACCAAGCCTAATTTTCACTCTATCCCAGCAAAACGTGAGACTGCACTGTGAGACTCTGAAGGTTGTGGCTTAGTTCTTTTTTTCCCTTGGGACTTTCACTTGTGATGGCCTCAAATTGGCTACTTGACCAAGGAAGAGAGGAAGACTGTCTCGCCCAAGTCCTCCTGATTCACTCAGCAGGCCAGTTATGCAAGTGCAGGCCAAGCCTGTTGGGGGCGCCCCAGTTGGTTACTTGCAGACACGAAGGTGTTCAGTGGGCCCTTCTGCCTGCTGAGAGCTTGCAGCCTGCTTAGAGGGGTGTAAGAGAAGAAAGGAGCCACGAGTGGTCACTTGTTTCCTCAGCATCCACTGTCTTCCTGCAGTTCCAAATCTAAAGATACAAACTCCAGAAAGAATTTTTTCAAGTACATGAGATTGAATTTCAGTCTGACTAAGACAAAGGGAAATTCATTTATTCAGATAAAAGTCTAACATTTCAGACAAGGTCTGGTCCAGAATCTACTGCTTCTCACATTAATTCTTGGCTTTCCTTCTTTGTTCTCGGGCAGTGGCTTCCAATTTGGGCTCCGAATGGAGGCCAGTGTCTTTCAGGGCTGAGCCTTCCTTTATTCATGCCTAGCAGGAATGCCAGGCTGGGTTTCCTGGTAACCCCAGCACACTCCTCGGGCAGCCTCAATGCCCACAGTTGACCTGATGTGGGTCATGACCATGAATCCACCCCCAAGCCAGGCCTCCTGTGGCCGGAGCTCCTGGCCGGTTCTGTGGGCAAGGTACTATGAAGACCACATGAAGGGAGGATTTACGGTCTTGTAGGAAAGGAACAGTAAGATTGAGAGTTCTAGGGAATCAATGATTAATATCCTTGCTACCACCTGCCTTTTTCCACAGCGTGGTCTTTGTTAGCCACACCTAGAGGGCGCTGGCACCCTGAGGCAGCTGCGTGCTGGTGCTTGTGGCGGCTGGCTGCAGGGGTTGGGGCCTAGCTGTAGCACCTGCTGATTTCCACAGAGTACATGTACTCTCCGTGGCCAGCATCCTTGGAAGCAACGTTGAGAAAATGAATGCAGTGGTGCATCATCTCGCGGATTTCCCACTGCATAGACTCATTATGTGCAGAAAGTCCCGCGAGAATGGAAAGTAGCAAAGCTGTCATCATTAAAAGCAGTGAGTACTGCATATATTTCCATTATTTTAATATTGTTTATTTAAAGTCAAATCTACATCTTCAATAGTGGCTAAGGTGACAGCTGGCTCGCACAGTTCCTAAAGCTCTAGCAGTCAGCTCTGGGGAGTCAGCACCGGCTGGCTCCAGCATCAATTGCCTTCTGATCCGCACTGCATTCTCCTCACATCTGACAGGTTTCGATTCCACCTTGGGCTCCCCCGGAAGGGCCAGAGCTAAGGCTTGGTCCTGGAGTGCAAGGAGCCAGAGAAGCTTTCCAAACACACGCACGCTAGACTGAGGACTTGGAAGAGTAAAATCAAGTACAACCTGCTGGCAGAGGCCAGAGTTGAGCCGAAGACTGACGCCTTGAGATAAAGGAGGGAATTATTAATTCTACCAGGATATGCTATATGTGAGAATGAAGGAGGCCCTCGGGAGCAGGGCTGGCTCAGGCATCAGCGTGCACAACACTGTCACCCTGTTCAGCTCGTTCTGTGTACAGAACCCCACAGGTCCAGCCAAATTGACCAGGCTAAGGCTTCTTATCCTTCATCATTTGCAGTCCACTTTACAGTCTTGTTCTTTTGAACGCATGACTGTTTAGAGATGGAAGCAGGAATCTGGGCTATCACTGTAAGCTTAAAGCTCTGTAGTTTTCCTTGCTAAAGACTTCTGTGGTCTTCTGGTTGTTTCTGATAATGGCAAAAAGACACTGTTATAGAAAGGGGCTTCTGTTGATTAAGTATAGGGAGAGTTTGGGGGTGCAGCTGAGTAAACCAGACAGAGACTCTCAGAGATGAAAGCGCTCTCCGAATACCCAACACTGCCAGGCTCAATCTTGTGACCACAGTAAAGCAGGAAAAAGAACAGAGGGGGTTATCTTTGGCCACAGTAGTGTACTGAGTAGGAGAGGAGAGGGGAGGTGAGAGGTGGGGAAGAGGCAAGGAGAGGCAGTACCTACCCTGGGGTTGTTTTAACCAGCCAGGAGGGAGACAGTCATGCTCACTGGGCATCCATTATTCACAACAGGTGGGAGGGTCAGGAGACAGGAAGAGAAGCACGGAAAAGAGAAAGAAAAGACAAAGTGGGAAAGGAAGGATGGAACGAAGAAAGGAGGGAATGAAAGAGTGAAATGCATTTGGATTATGCAGGCTATTTATTTGTCACATTAACTCACTAAAGTGGTTATTATTTACTATAAGGTCATTGGTAAGGAACAGGGAAAAATTAATCAGTAATTAGTAAACGCAATTTTTATTTAATGTAAGCAATGCATTGCAGCCACATCTCTCACAGTCTTTCTGTATCGCAGCATGCTATGCTATGTCATAGGAACAGGCATCACTAAAATGCTGTCTCAGTTACTTTCTTGTCGCTGGATATGGAACCCCACACTCGCAACTTAAAGCAGGAGAGATTTAATGGGGATCGCATATCAGTGCAAGGTGGGCTGTTTCCAGGGCATGATGGCTCGGCATAGGGGCCGGGGGCAGGGGAAGCCACTCACCTCGAGGGGCACAGGAAGCAGAGGGAGTGAAGGGAGGAGCTCGGGGGAGCCGAAACACTGTCTCCTCTGACCAGAACCCACCTTCTAACAGCAAATCTGCCATCCAGTCACCCCACAATCCAATCACTTTTCAGAAGCCCCACTTTTAAGCATGAGTCTTGGACATCTGGCTCTAACCCATAACACTAACACCAAATTCAGGTAAATGGTAGGTCAAGGCTGTTCAGCGACTCTGCCATCCAAAGCACAAGGCTGGTCTCGCTGACATGGTGGAGGAGAATACTCAAGGCCTCACACTGCCTTTCCAAGGCATGCTTCAGGAGGGACAAGTGTACCTTTGCATGCTGCCCATAGCCAAGGACATGGCCTTGTCATTGTGCAGAGGAACAAAGAGTCTTATGCTTTCACATGCCAGGAGAACACTGGTTGCGAATGAGCTCTGGTTGTCTCTACTGTACTTTCCCACAGGAAAAGAAGAGTTAGAAGAGTTCTAGACCTGCCAGACAGGAAATGGACATGCATGTCTTCTGCAACAATGCACATGTCTACCAGATGCTTTTTCTAGCCTTTGTAATAATGATTATGTTCCTGTAGTCATTCAAGGTAGGAAACACAAGCAAAGCCGAGGTCCACAAGTGTGTCCTTCATGGTCACTACTGGATTCTGGGTTGGATCCTTTCCATCATTTTATGGGTGAAGACAGTGTACACCCAGTAGGAGAGGAAAGGACCTAGGTGGGGTCAGGCATACTGAGGCAAGGATTTTGCCCAAGGAAAGGCAGGAGGGAAGGAATTCCGGAGAGACAGAGTTCCTAAGAAGCTGAGTGGAGAGACTCATCTTGTAAGGGAGGAGGACCATGCACTGGCTCAGCTGGAGGTCCTGGGAGACTAAGGTGTGAAGTTGTTGTGAGTGGCCAAGCAGCATGGCCAAGTGGGTGGCTCCTCATTCCCTCGGGAGCTAATTATGGACCACAGCAGCTGAGTCCAGGGCAACTGCTGGGCCCTGCACCTGGCCGGCTGTGCTCAGCTGCTGGGTCCTGCACCTGGCCTGCTGTGCTCAGCTACTGGGCCCTGCACCTGGCCGGCTGTGCTCAGCTGCTGGGCCCTGCACCTGGCCGGCTGTGCTC
>NDGN011504250.1:0-13391 GCA_002564285.1 Tympanoctomys barrerae
CTTTCTTTCTTTCTTTCTTTCTTTCTTTCTTTCTTTCTTTCCTTCCTTCTTTCTTTCCTTCTTTCTTTCTTTTCTCCATACCAGGAATCTACCATAGGGCCTTCTTGTCAGGCAGGCATCAGGCTGCTGAGCTATATCCCGGGCCCTGTGTCTTTAATGTTTCATTCCTCCCTCTTCTTTTCTTGTACTGGCTAGGTTCGATGTTGGCTAAATGTGATGAAAGGCAACATCACTGACTTATGCCTAATCCTGGGAGAAAGCTTGATTTAGTCTTTCATTATTTTCTTAGTCTTTCATTATTAGGTCTGTTGTTAGGTGCAAACTTTTCATCAATACCCTTTTACAGGTTGAGAAAGTTTTCTTTGATTTCTAGTATATGCAGAGTCTTTTAATAGATAAGTGTTCGGTATTATCAGATTTCCTTTCTGTGTCTATTTAGATAATCATATGGCTTATTACTTGCTGTATGCATATACCATACTCCTTAACTTTTGCACAGTAAACTAACTTTTCTTCTGAAAGTCTATTTGATTATAGTATGTCAACTTTTTCAAGTGTTGCTGGATTTGGCTTCTTAATATTTTAAGAAGTTTTGCATTTATGTTGGTGAGAAATATTTGTCATTGAGGTTTTTTTCTTTTTGACATTTTTCCCCAGCTTTAGTATTAGAGGAATAGAATGAAGTAGGAAGTATTTACCTTTATGTTTCTGAATGTTAAAATTGGTGTTACTTATTGTCTAAATATTTGGTAGAATTCATTGCTGCAGTTGGACTTCTTTCTAGAATGCTTTCAGTTTCTAGTTCAACTTATTATGTCTACTTAGATTTTTAAAATTTTCAACTTGGTTCTGATAATTTGTGTTTTTCTAGGGATGCATCCCTTTCATCTAAGTGATCTAAACTTTAATTTCATCTAAATTTTTTGGCAAAACATGTTTACAATGTTTACAAATTTCCCTTATAATCTTTTAATTTCTCTAGGGTCAGTAGCGATGTCCTCTGTCTCATTCCTGCCTTTGCTATTTGTGTCTTTTCTTCTTTCTTTGGTTAGTTTTTAAAAAAATTCTTTTCAATTTTGTTAACCTTTTTTAGAACCAGCTTTTGGTTTAACTGATTCTCGTTGTTGCTTTTCTGTTTTCTTTTTCACTGACTTCTTTGCTTCCCTCCCCCACCCATATTTTCATTTATTCTCAACGGCAACAGAAACTGTTTCCAAATAAATGCAGGTACTTTGTGTTTTCAAGAGATATTTTCAAATATGCTATTCAATTGAGTTTAAAAGCCATACCTTGCCCTATTTAGCAGTGGTTTTGATTAGAAGGTCAGTCTTCACATTGTCAACCTTTGACACCAGAATGGAGCCCTACTCGGGAGTGGTATCAGATGGATACACATACTCCTGGGGACACGTGCTCCAGCGCATCCAGGTCCCTGAGGTAGGCAGATAACAGTCACATCTTCTTATCAGTAACCTCACTTCTGCCTCTAATGAACAGATAGTGTGCACATTTCACGAAGCCACCTTCCTAGTACTGCCAATAAGATACAGATCACTAAAACTAGAGATCTCAGTAGGTAAACCATGAAAATTCGCTTGATGAAAATTTTCAAAGTAGTCCTGAGATAAACATCCTGCCTGGTTAAGGTCAGCTATTAGTGGCTAGGCAACCTACCGTCATGGGTTACTAACTTTGCAAAAGTATAAACAAGGGACTGTCTGTTTTGTTGTAAGCAATACAGATAGATGATTGATAGATAGATCGATAGATAGTATAGATATACAGCTACTCTCTCTTACTTCATTGAGAAGGAAGGTCTGTATTAATATTGTTAGACAAAGATACCATGTCTGCATCTTGTCCTCTGAATGACTTCTAGGAAGAGAACAATATGCAATGTATTAATTATTGTAACTATCCTACTCACCTGTTTGGAAACTATTTCATTGCTATTTTACCTTTTTTCTCATTAAAAATTAAAAATAAAAAATACTTTTCAAAGTGGTAATATTAGGAAATATGAGGAATTCTTTTTACTTGTGCTTTTAAATATGTAGGGCTTTTTTGTTTGGTTTGGCCAGCGCATCCCACCCTGAGGGCAGGGCTGGTTTCATTAATTTCTACTCTAATTTTTATTTCCCTTATGATGTGTGATTTGAGTATTTACTTTTTTTCTTAAAGTAGATGCGTAGGCTATGGATGTGAGGATTTGGTTCTTTCCTGATAATAGTCATTCAAATATATACATTTATTCCTAAGAACTTCTTATTTAATGTATAAAATCTTGATTCTGTTTCAGTTTTCATTCAATTAAACTATTTTCTGATGTTCTCGGTTGGGTTTCTATTAGCCATCCAAGCATAAACGAGAAGGATTTATTTTGGCGCACAGTTTGAGGCTCCCGCCTGTGACCCAGTGACCCTGTTGGGCAGGGTGGCATGGTTGGAAGCACTTGGAGAGCAAAGCTGCTTAGCTCATGGCCAGCAGGAAAAAGAAGAGACTGAGCTCTTGTAGAGGATGCCGCCATGGCCTTCCACCAGGCCCCGCCCCTTAAAGTGCCCGTCTCCTCCTAATAGCACCAAGTTGGAGACTTCTCCTTTACACATGGGCCTTCATGGGACATTTTAGATCCACACTGTAGTACTTCTTATATGACACTTCTGTGACATTGAGTCTAGATGTCCTCCCAAACCTCATTTGGTCACTGGCAGAGCTTCTGTGGCTTGATTTATTGTGTGATGCTGGGATCAAGAGTGTGTGATTCCCACGTTGGCCCACTGATTGGTCTGACATAGCTTTGGGTATAGATGGTGGGAAGGCCCCCCCAGGGTGTGAGTGCCACCTACCCTGGGGGCATGTCATCTGGAGAGAACATCGGGGACAGAAATGGCTGCTCTCATCACTGCCGCTTCTTTGCTACTCTACCACTTCTACGCCTTGCTGTGTTCCTCCTTCCACGAGCTGCTGCGCCTTTGCGATGTCCCTCTGCCACGCCTCCTTTGCCTCGGAGCCAGCCAACTATGAACTGAAACCTCTACACAATATGAGCTAAATAACCCTTTCCTCCTTAACTTTGGGTGGTGGATATTTTGACTCAGCAATGAGAAAAATAAATGGGACAGCTGTGTTGTAGAAATTTGATAAATGATTTCCAAGTTTTTGTGAATTCCCTTCAATTATGAATTTCTATCTGTTCCATTCTAGTTGAAGAGCATACTTCATGTGCCTTTTAACTCTGTAAGTTTATTAAGACTTATCTTATGGCCTCCCCTATAGCCGAAAGTGAAGAAAATTTCCTGTGCACTTGAAAGGATTATATATTCTCTAATCATCAGGTACAGTGTTTCATATTTTTCAGGATTAGTGATAGGTATTATGGTTCAAGACTTCTATACCTTTTTCTGTCAACTTGATCTACCAATTATAGAGAGTGTAGTACTGAAATTTCCAACAATAAATATTGCCTTATCTGTTTCTCCTTTCAATTCTGGTAGTTTCATTTCATATATTTTGAGGATCTGTTGTTAGATGAATATTCATTTATAATTGTTAGAACTTCCTGGTGAATAAATTTGTTGATTATAAATTGTCTACTTTTCCTTGATTACATTTCACGCCTTAGTTTAATCTAATTAATGTAACTTCTCCAGTTTTCTCACAGTTAATTGTTTATATGGTATTTATTTTTCTCTCCTTTTATTTTCAATCTATTTGTATCATAGAATCTATGTTATGTCCCTTATAAAAGCATACAGTTGGATCTTGCTTTTTTATATGCTCTGGTAAAATCTTGTCTCCTCTCATTTTGCTTTTCTGTTCCTCCAGGTATTTTTTAACTGTCATATATTTTTCAGTGTACCATTTGAAATATTCTGTTGACTTTTTCCTTAACATTTTGGAGTTACTTTCTTAGTGATTGTTCCAGGAATTGTAATATGCATCTTAATTTATCATTCTAGTTCAGATTGCCATTAATCCAATTTCAGTAATATATAAAAAACTTTATTCAGATATATTTCCATTTCATTACTAATATTTTGTATTATTCTTATCATTTATACCTCTATATGTTATCAGTTCAATAATATTATAATTGTAGATTTATGTAATTTTATGTAATAGAAGAAAGGAGGAAAATGCCGAAACTCTTATGTTAACCAATATATTTAACATTTCTGGCACTTTTCATTTCTTCAGTGGAATCAAGTTGCTTCATGGTAGTATGCATTTATTTCATTCTGAAGGTCTCCCTTTAGAATGTATTATAAAGCAGGCTGGCTAGAAACAAATTCTCTGTCTTTTATATTTGGAAAGTATTCTAATTTTTCTTCATTTTAACAGACAGTTTGAGTTCGTGTAGAAATTTTAGTATACTTTTCCTCTTCAAAACTCTGGAGTATGTAATTCCCCTGCCTTTTGGGTAGAACTGTTTTAAATAAGATGTCAGCTGTCATACTGATGGCCCTGTGTACATGAAGAGTTATAGTAATACCTCAGTTCACAAACATTTCTGTTTACAAAACAAATTTGGTTCATGGACAGAAGTGTTTGGCAAAATTTTGCTAGTGTTTTAGGACTTCACATTGATAAGGAACATGACCGTAGCCACTTTCTCACACAAACACACAGTCATCTTCCCCAGAGTCATGCAATGAATTAAGTTCATAACCCAAGGTGCCACTGTATTTTTCTCTTGCTGCTTTAAGTTTCTTATCTTTGGCATTTCATGATGTGTCTCAATGTAAATATCTGTGTTTATTTTAACTGAAGTTTGATTATTCTCTTGAATATGTACATTGGTTACCACTCCCTAACAATATTTTTCACCACTGTTTTCTCAATGACCCCTTTTAGGGCCAGGATATAGCTCAGTGGCACAGTGCCTGGCTGGCAAACGTGAGGTCATGAATTCAATTTCTGGTTAAAAAAAAAAAAGTCATTAACAGTGCCTCCTTTTATTCTTATGGAAATATCATTAAACATGTATTGGTATGCTTGATGTCGTCCCTGAGATCTTCCAAGCTAGGAGTATTTTTATTCATTCTTTTTCTGTTATTCTGACTCAGAAATACATATGGGCCCAATTTTACATTGTTTCTTTCTTTCCTCTGCTTTCTTAAATCTATTAAATCCTTCTACTTAGATTTTCATTTAATTTAATTTATTTATTTGTTGTATTCATCTTACTACTAGATCGGACTCATAGTGATCTTCCTGTTTACAGCCTCCCAAGTGCTGGGATTATAGGTGTGTGCCACCATACCCAGTCTCATTTGCACTCTCAGCAGTGCCTTCAGGGTGGGGCCTGCATGGCAGGCCTGGGAATTAACCCCCACCCCCGCTGCAGGCTTGCAGGCACTTTAATCTGCTGAGCTATTTGGCCAGCCCAGGTTTTCATTTTAGTTACTGTGTTTTTCAACTCAAGATTTTCTATTTTCTTCCTTTTTTTTAAAAAAAAAAGTCATACTCTTCAGTGAAATAAATCAGACCTGCATGTGCAACATCATATTGTCTCCCTCATGTAAGAATCTGAAAGAGTAAATAAAATCTGAAGGATACAATAGACACTGTGAAAAGGGAATCAATCTGTTCAAAAAAGAGGAATTACTGAGATAAGGAGAAGAGCAGGACCAGGATTGGGGAAGAGATATATCTATATTTGTATGCAAGATGGCCTGGATAACTGTACTATGAATTTCTGATGGTTTATGGAAAGGAGCCGTTAATTTTTTTTCTTCCCCTTTTTTCCTTTTTCTTCTTTCTCTTTAATTTCTTATAAGATTTTTCTTTTTTCTTCCTTCTTTCTAATTTGCATGCATATATCTGACAGTCTAAACAACTAAGTTGAAAGCAACACTATGTAATACAACAAATACTGTTGAATTCATATTATATTGCTTAGTGAAATTCTGTATCATTCCTAATTTTTATTACTATTTTGTATTCTCTTTAAAAAATGAAAAAATATTCTTGTAGTCAGCAAAGTTCGTAAGTTTTATTGCTATTATTGTCATACTTTCCTTAATATCCTAACCTATTTTTGATAGTGATTATTCTTTGACCATAATTACTATAGCTGCTTCTGAGGCTTTGTTTTGTAAATTCAATATATGTAAGGACATTGAGAGATGTTTTATTGACTCTTATTTCTTCAAGTGTACATTTTTCTGTTTCTGTGCATATATCCTAATTTTTGATGAAACATGGGCATTTTAGATAATATATTATAGAAATTCCAGATTCTGACTTCCTTATAAAGATTAATGTTGGGTTTTTTTGTTGTTATATTATTTTGTTTCCTTGTTGGTTTTGTTTTAGTGACTTGGCAAGCTATATCTGTGAGAACTGTCTTCCGACACTGTGTGGCTACTGATGTGACTTTACTGACTGTTTTCCTCATGTGTATTTTTATCCTAAAGCTGGTTTCCTTTGGATCATCTCTGTATAGTTTAGTTACAAACATTTGGCTAGAGTATGCAATTAAACATCTTGAGTCAGTGAGGTTCCTGTAATAAGTAAATAAATCTGTGCATAGCTAAGGGAATTCATCCAGGATTGGGTTGTTGAGGTCTTCCATATTTTCTCCACACATGCACATGGCTTCAGAAGTGGCTTGAACACTGAGGCTGTCTTGGACTCTGTCTTATCTCCACAAAGAATACACATGGCTTCAGTTATATCTGCCTGCCCCAACATAATCAAACTGTGAGATGGGTAGAGTCCTCACACCCCTACCCTACCCCCATTTAACTTCTCAGATCATCATTTCCCCCTGTAGCACTACTGAGCGTGGACATTGCTCAACTACTGTCTCAGTCCCTCCAAACCAACTGAGCTCCCTTTGACTGTGTCAGAGAAGCTGTTGTTCATTGTTCTGTACTTTGGCATTCACTCTTGACTTACAAAAAGGGGCAGACAGGAACAGTACCAGGTCAGACCTCCACCATTCTTAAAGTCAAACAATATCTTAAAACACGAACACTTCTCATATCTTTGTATGCTTGGTCAGATTTAAGAGAACAAAAACAGCTATTTCTGTCAACTTTTTCCAGCCCTTTAGTTAGTTTTAAGAGCCAGAATTTACCAGTCTCTTCATTTGACCATAGTTCTGTCTAGCTTACTTATTTGAAATCTTTTGTCCCAAACATGGCAGCCCTGTTCCTGCAACTACTCTATGGAGTTGTCATGAGACTAAAGTAAAATAATGTTTAGTAAGTACCAGATACAACATAAATCCTGATAATTACAAGCAGGGTAACTGCACATAATCGGGTGGCTTGTGTCCTCCAAAACATGTTGAGTAAAGTGTGAATGGGGGCTGAAATTCATCTCATGCTCTACTTGTCAAGCCATAAAACCTAGTCTCAGTTTGCATCCATCCATCCACCTGAAAAAGACAGGAAGGTACATTTAGCTTTTGTTTTCTTCTTATTAATACAGAGGTGGTTTCTTTCCTTCTCTCACACCCTTCTCCCTTCCTTGGTTTAGGTTAAATCCCTTACCTGGATCTCCCCCAAATAGTCACACAAGTAGTCTTTATTAATTTCATGCCCTTTGGTTGTTTCTCTTTTCATTTTATTGCTTTATTTAATTTTCCAGGATAAGTGAGCTCGGTGATTTTACACATGCATTTGTCAAAGCATGAATTGAAAAGAAGTTGCAGGTTACTGCTGCTGTTTGTACAGGCACTGGAAAGTGTATTGGTAATTACTTTTCTGTCCAAAACTTAGTTTCTAAATTCTTTTCATAGACACAAGACCCCTTCAAGACCCATTTTTTACTGTATCTGACACCTGACTCCCTATTGAAGGGGATGCTGAGCTTCTGTCTTGTCTTTGACCTCAGGAACACAGAACTCAATTTATTCAGCTTATCTTTTAAAATATTTTTCTACTGCAAGATATTTTCATTATTTCTTCATTCTCGTAGGCTTCTGGATTTAATGCACCTCTGATAGCAATTTAGGCACTAAGCTTGCTCTCTAGCAAGTAATGTTTCTTCAATTTGTATGTGGCACACAAAAGGCCAACAGGTATCTAGATTTTTCTTTACTACTGGGCAAGCCTATTTAGCTGATGTGCCAGCTAGTCCTGCCTATTATGCTTCCTGAGGTGGAAATGGGTAGGATGCCTTTAGCTTTTGAAGGGAAAATGTTGAAAGAGGAACAAAAGACACATGTCCAACCATAAGTGCTAGCTCTGGAATGTATCCATCTAGGAGATGAATCTTTTACTAATTCCTCAAGTTAGCAAAAGCAGGTTTTCCTTTATTAAAAACATAAAATATCTGTATTAAACCAAAACTCTGGGCTGGCCAAATAACTCAGTGGATGAAATCACCTGCAAGCAGGCGGAAGGGCCTGGGGTTCTATTTCCAGGCCAGCCGTGTTGGCCCCACCCCCAGGGCACACTGAGATGGCAATTGAGAGTGGGCTTGGTGGTGCACGCCTATAATTCCAGCACTTGGGAAGTTGTAAACAGGAGAATCACTACAATTCTGATCTAGTAGTGAGATCCTGAATACCCTGTAGACCCTTCCCTAAAAAATTAAAAAGTAAAAAATAAGCCAAAACTCTGTATAGCACATACTTCACAAACTTAGAATGTAAGATTCAGTAAACTCCAGTACATTGACAGAGCTGAAAAACCACAATCAAACTTATGTCATTTTTGCAGTCCCATACCAAAATGATCTACCTAGTCATTGTCATCTCCTCATCCCTGTCCCCTAAATCTAAGTGACCAATGACCTACTTTCTATCTTCATAGATTTTCATACTCTGAGATTTTACTTTTCTTCTTTCTTTCTTTCTTTATAAATAGACCTAATTCATAGAGTATACACTGTGTTCCTGAGCATTGGCTCTTGTTTTCTTTCCTGTCTTTGAATTCCCCACAACTGTTCTGTTGCAGGATAAGTTACTTATTTACTCATTTATCTATTTATTTATTTGTTTAATACAGGGTGTCACTACACAGTTCAGACTTGTAGTGATCCTCCTGTCTCAGCCTCCCCAGCGCTAGGGTTACAAGTGTATACCACTATATCTGGTTTCAGGGCAGGAATGGTGCACCCTGGGTTTGGAGGCTGGCAAAGAACTTGGGTCCTTGTACTTGCAAGGCAGGTGCTTAGACTGCTAAGCTATATCCCTAGTCCCACAGGCTAAGTCTTTTACCGAGTGTTGGCCCAACACAGTCACACAATTATTCTTGTTAATCACATGGTCATGAAGGGGCAAGAGAGCATAAAGCAAAAGATGATAAAAAGAAAGTAATGAAGTACTCATATGAGGGCTAGACAGTTATGAGTACTCTCCAAAGACACTGCTTAGTCCAAAATATTAAGACAGTTTCCTTCTCTAAAATCTTCATTTCTGATGGCTCTGTTTAATATTCTCAGTGTTCTTGACCTAATTTATAATTTAATACTCCAAACAGATCATACGTACTTGAATGTGTGAAAGATAGCAATGACGACACTGGGCTGTTATGCTGGCCTCCCTGAGCATGCACTAACAGAGAATGAAAACTTTCAGGGTAGAAGCAGAATATGCTAATATCTGAAGAAAAAAAGAAAGAATTCCTAGAAAGAGAAAAATATCTAAGGAAAGATATTTTGGTAAAACTTTGAACTTATGTAGCTCAAGCAATATTGGAAATAAGGGGATTAAAAGGAGGCCCCCCAAGATGTTACAGACATGAATTTAATGTCTATCTACTGTAGTATTATGGCACTATACAACCAAAAAAAAAAAACCATTTTCATTGCAGACACCTTGAAATAATTCTTTATTCCTTAGAAAAGATTTCAAATAATGTTTAATTGCCTCAAATTGCAGAAAATTTTGACCAACATAGAAAAGAAAATTGCCGAAAAGAACACAAATGCAGACCTATGTATTAAGCAACAGAAACACAGGAAGTTTTGCACACCACACATAAAATCAGTTTTGTTAACAAACTGTTAGCATCCAGCTTATTTTCAGACAGTAACAGCTGCCAATTAGGAAAGACATAAAACCCAGCAAACGTACTTTGATCAAACATGACTGTGAGAAAGTACTGAGTCCTAAATGAAGAACTGGAAAGAATCAAAACCAGATCACAATGTTTTAGAAAATAATAACCTAGACCACACAGTCTTAGCAACCCGGGTTACAGGTTCTTAGCAATCTCTTGCATGGGAGTGCTGGACACCAAGTTCTGAACCCATGTGTACATTTTAGTGCCCACTACAATTTCTTTTGTAAGTGCACATGATTACTATTGTGGGCACAGGCTGATTGTCTGAACATTGTCTTTGTTGTTTTCACAAAGTGATGCCCCTATATATGTTATACACGGATACCTGCACTGAGTAAGCCTCCTATTTGAAGGATCAGGATTTTTCAATGAAGACAGAGTAGAATCTCTTGTTGTAGGCTGTTGTGGTTAAGATGAGTCTGACTGGGCCACATGAGAATCTCTCTGATTAGAGATCATTCTAATGCATTATTTTATAGATTTGATAAGTCAGAAAAGAGAGCCAAAGAAGTAAAAAGGCCACCAGATCTCTTTTGAACTTATACTACATCAGTTTATTTTTCTCCATCTTAAATGAGTAAAGATTATCCTTTCACTCTAAGAGGAATTATGCCATAGTTATACCCTATTCACGAAATTTTATCTTTGTTCTTCTTACAAGGCCTTGACTTTCCTTAACATCTCTTCAGGCATAAATTCAGAGTGGTTTGTGGCTTTTTCTTAAACAGAGCCCATATTTCTCTGGGATGTGTCTTATCTCAACCATTTGATATACACCAATCGATGAGGCTAAGAAATCCATATAACACTAAGAAAAGCTTTGTAATAAGAGGAAATAAGGAAATAAGACAGCTACACCTACTTTTATGGATTATCTGATCCTACCCACTAAATTCATCAATAGGAAAGTGAGGCTGCTCTGACACTCCCAACCTCCAGAACAATGCTCCTTCTAGTTCTAAAAGGACAAGGGATGTGTGTGTATGTGTGTGTGTGTGTGTGTGTGTGTGGTGTGTGTGTGTGGTGTGTGTGTGTCTACATGGATTAAACATCCTAACTGATTTCCATAACCTGATTCCATTTTCCTACACTGACTGAAGCATCTAGATGGTAGTCTAGATGGTAACCTCTATCCTAGGGCCACACGCCTCGCTCTGAAAACCTGCAAAGAACACACAGGTGATAATGGGTTTCCTAAGGCCTCTTTCAAGACACGGTAGATACCAGGCAGCATACCAGGTAGATACCAGGATGGGCATGATTTGGCTGAGTCACAGGACAGAGAGAATGACCACGGCATCACTGGCCTCTGTGTGATGTTCTGAATGCGCTGCCAGACACCTAGTGAGGGCGAGTCTTCCATGGGAGTAGCCTGAGAAGCATTTTAATTGGTTTTATTATAAGGGAAAGAACAGGAGGTTCAGTGTTTAGACATTAATTCAAGATCTGATTGCCATATAGGTTTATAGGTTTGAGCCACCTACTTCAACTCTGTTTCCAATTATAGGTTAAAAAATATTTAATGAATGTCTATTTTGTATTGGACACTGTGTTAGGCTTTTGGGACATTGCAATGACTAAGAGACATCCAGCTTCCTTTCTTGGAAGCTTATTATTTAGCCTCAGTTTTCCAACTTATAGTTAGGGACATTGATGATACCCATCTTGCCGTCCTGAAAGAACGAAACATGAATGTGGATGGAAAAACACTTTGAAATCTGGAGCTCTGCACAGTTTCATTTGTCACAGGATCCAGGGCTGGTTCCTGACCCAGTGAGCAGCTCTTCCAGTCCCTGTATGCGTGGCTTCATTCCCTCCTTCAGCTATCACAGACAGGGGCTTCGCAGAAACTGTGCCCTGTGTAGTTGACACAACTTCAATGGGGCTCCTTCCACAGGTGAAATAGTAGCCTCACCCCAGTCTCACCATTTCTAGGAATACACCTTCTCCAGACCCTGCCTGGGGTGCTTTCGGTCTATAAGCACTTGCTTATGTCTACCTGCTGCTCTCTGGCTGCTAGGTATTTCTGGCTCACTAAGAGGTTCACTGTACTCACATTAGAGTGGACTCATTGAGTAATGGACTTATTGGACACTTACAGTAATTTAGGTCAGTTTGTCTCTAAGATCCAGCCAGTTCTATGGATGGGGCCATTTGTAGAATGGCGCCCTTTGTGAGTTCTGGCCCTGATCACAAGACCACATCATTCTTCCTCCCTCTTTTGTCAAAAGTAGCTTGGTTTATTTCCATTGATGTTGAAAAATTTCAGAAACAGTAGCATAAGATAACACAAATCTAAGATTTAATAGGCTAGAGATCAGACGTCCACCCTTCCAAGATAGAAAAAAAAAGATCTTTTGTTTTCTTGCTTCTAGAGCTTCCTGTATTCCTTTCCTCATGGCCTCTTCCTCCATCATAAAACCAGCAGAGTGGCACCTCAGCATCTTCAAATGTCGCCTGCTTCCCCCATATCTCTTTCTCTGATTCTCTGTCTCTCTCTTTCTCTTCTCCCTTCCTCTCCTCCTCTCCTTCCCTCTTCCTTCAGACCTGTGCTCCTATCTTCACATTCATTCCTTTTCCGCTTACTGTCACACTTCCTTCCCTCACTTAACAAGATCTCTGTAAATACTCTGACCAATCTGAATAATCCAGGATAATCTCAACTGCCATGATTTTTGTCATACAAGACAAATATACATGGGTCTTGGGAAGAAAGGCCATGTATGTGTGCATATGTGTGTGTATGTGTGATGGGCCCACCATACTAGTCTCTTCTGAGGTGCTCTATGCTGGAAAATCTAGCATGACAGGTTCAGCTGCTCTACTGTCCTTCTAGGGTGCCGTATGACTTTCTAGAGACAACGCTCCCATCCTGTGCCGTGGTTTAGTGGTTGGCCTGAAGCACCAGGCTGTCATCGAGGCTGAACAGAGCCAGAGTCGGATGCTCAGTGAACTAGGAAGTCCAATACAGAGCACAGAAGCTCTGCAGTGACCTTCAAAGTGTGACCAGAATTATGTTACTTTTCAACTCAAAAATAAGGAACTAAGCTGTTAATAGTGTTATACAATTTTATACACACACAATTAATGAAAACATGCATAGTGCATACGCAAGAATATTCTACTGATGGGGTGCACAAATCATAGTTTGAATGCCACTTTCTTAAAATAGCAACTTGACATAAGCCTAAGAGAACAGTACAGAGAGGGAGCTTGAGAGGGCTGGAGTCTGTGAACATTTAGCGTAGACAGTTACAGCTTGAATGACCAGCATGAAATAAGTGAAAACCAAGGAACGCATTTTGGAGAGAGAGATAGAGATAGAGATAGAGATAGAGATAGAGAGAGAGAGAGAGAGAGAGAGAGAGA
>NDGN011504272.1:4214-17895 GCA_002564285.1 Tympanoctomys barrerae
CTGTGCTTTGCCAAGCTTGCTCTAAGTAGGTGCTTTAGACCACTGAGCCATCTCACCAGCCTCATTTAATGCAGACTTTAACACAAACACCTAGGCCACAGCAGTACTTTTTTGTGTTATCACAACCCGCCCTCTTACCTCCTACAAAACAGCTCCAAATTTGTTTTACAACAGACGAAACTGCAACCATGCCAAACTCTAGTTAAGAGGAATGATCAAGGTAGATGCAGCTTCTTATCCTTGTGAAACTGACATTTCAATAGAGAGGCAAAAACATTGCCATAAGCAAACAGATACTATATTATGGGGCACGTGCCGTGAGGAAAAATAAGGAGGACAAGGGAGACTGGGCTGGGAAGGAGGCTGCCTGGAGCGGAGGGGGCATTGCAGAATTACAGGCTAAAATGACTTCTGAACAGACCTGAGAAAAGGAGAAAGCCAAGTGGATCAGGGGAGAGTTCAAGGCAGAAGGACCCTAGGGGCAAAAGTCCTGAAGGTCCCAGGAACACCAGGGAGAGCAAGGGCAAGGCAGGCATAAGGCAGAGAGGGAACGGAGGTGAGATTACCAGCAGCCCGTGTGCCACAGTGAGAACGGTGCTCTCCCTCTGGAGGGAGGCAAGAGGCAGAGGTAGAAATGTTTCCTATTTCTTTAAGCTACCAGTTCAGGTCTGTACATTCACAGAAGGAATTCCTCAACCACTAGACAAAAAACACCTAAATGACCAAGGACCAGCAAAACAAATGATGTTCCGTTCCCACAAGGGACAGTTCAGCATTGCTTTAAAATTGAGATAATTGCCTGGCGTAGTGGTGCACACCTGCGATCCCAGCACTCAGGAGGCTGTGGCAGGAGGATCTCTGTGAATTTGAGGCCAGCCTGAGCTACAAAATGAGTTCAAGGCCATCCTGAAGTGCACACTGGAACCCTGTGTCAAAAACAACAAAAAAGGAATGACATAATTCCAAGTGTACTGATGCAGGGAGATTTCTGACACAAACTGCAGTGAGAAAGTTCCCCTTTTAGTTCCCCTTTTGACGGAGTCCATGAAGTATAAAGTCCACATCAAAATAAGAATGGGGGGGGGAGCTGCCCATTAGCTCACCTGTTGGAAGTGGTTGCTTAAACAAAGCAGTCAGGCTGAGGACGCTGTGGTTCACCCCTGGATCCTCAAGCTTTGCCAGACCTGCCCTGAAGGTATCCTGAGTCAGCCCGCACCCCCCAAAAAAAATCCTTCTGAACTTTTGGGCCGGGGAGAGGGCTCATTAGAATAAGCGCTTCCCTGGCAAGAGCAAGGATCTGAGTTCAATCCCTGGTTCCGCAGGGGAAAAAAAAAAAGAATGGCAACCTCTGGTGAAGGGATTGGGAATACAAGCTTTTCACTTTTTATTTATTTCTAGTTATTTATTTATTTATTTACTTATTTATTTTTAGAATACTGTCAGTTGATACCTCTCAGATTTCACAAGAATCCAAGACCGCAGGCCTTGGGCCAAAAAAAACTGGGGTGATCCAAATACTCAGTCTGCTCAGTTTGGGGATCCGTGCCCGGCGCTCCTCCGGGTCCACCCCCTTCCCTCTGACTTGGGGTCCCGGCCCACCTCCTCCCTCAGGACCCTGCACCCGCCTGGATCCGAAGTACAGGTTTCCTGCCCGCCTCCCGCCCAAAGCTCGGGCCCTTCAACGTCACCCCGCCAGAAGCCCGGCACGCCCCTCTTTGCTCTGCCCATTCCAGTGGTTTCCTGTTTTGGTCCCGCCCCCTTGGGGCCTTTCTCTTCGCGGCTCGTCCATTTATGCTGACCTCAAAGTTGCCTGACGTACGGGACAAGACAATGGCATTAAATCTGTCCTTGTTCCTTTCTTTCCACCTCCAGAGATAATGTATTCTCTCTTATTGCGCAATATTCTGGAGGAAACAGACATTATTCGCTTCTCCATTACCAAAGTGGGGCTTCTTTCACAGGCTCTAGTATTGGACGCCTAAGGGCGGAGACAAGACGGGTCCTGGGGCCGGAAGCGCCAGCGGCGCGTGGTATAAATGAGGGCTCGCTGCCGCGTGCTTGCCCTTTTGCGGAGAGGTTTCAGGTCTTTTGGTAGATCTGTGCGGATTCTTTCAGCGGGTGCGGGGCGCTGTGTGCTTTAGAACACTTTCGGAAAGAGCCGGGGCTTCAGCAGGAGCGGCCATGTGGCGGAGACATGAGCCCTCCGCCTCCTGGTGGTTGAGCTTGGCATTCCTCCGCGGGAGGGTGGGAGCGCCTGGGGGCCGAGTGCCCCAGCTCGCCTCAGGGCCCGCGGGGTGCCCTCTTCTCCCGACCGAGCCGCGTCTGCTGCCCCCGTCTCGCGCCTCCGCCATCTTGGCCCTTTTGGGGCGAGGGTGGGGTCGCCGGGGGCGGGCCTGTGAATTTTCCTGAGCATTTCCAGGAAATGCTAGTCACAGGTCCTCAGATCTTTAGGAAACCGCACTTGATTTTTTTTTCCCCCCCCGTTTTTGGGAAGCTGGTTTTGTGCAAGGTGGGACAAAGGCTGTGAGGAACGGAACTGGCCCCTTGTGGGCGTTTGCTTGTGGGACAGAAAATAATACGTAAAGCTACCAAGGAAGAAGGGAGTCTCCCAAGTGAACATCGGGATTGTTTCTGCAAACCAGGTAGGAGCAGACTTAGAGGAAAACAGACGAGTCCTTTGTTCAGTCCTGACAGTGATTGCCGTAACTTTCCGTTTTGTTGACGTTTTTGGCTTAAATCATTGAAGTCGCTCCCCAGCCGGGGGGCGGGGGGGGGGAGCAGCCTGAAGGAAGTTAGCTGATTTTCTCCCTCCAGCCTGAGTCCCTTCTAATTGAGTTTTCTCCTTTGAAGAACCACGTTTTAGGGGCCGGGGAGATGGCCAGTGGAATAAACACTTCCCTAGCAAGTGCAAGGGTCTGAGTTCAATCCCCGGTTCCGCCAAAAAAACCAAAACAAAACAAAACACGTTTTATCCCATATAGTAACGCTTTTGCCTGTAAAACAGGCCTCATTGCTAATCTATTAACGGCGTTGCCGGTATTTTGTTTTGGTGGTACCAGAGATTGAACTGAGTACCTGGCGCTTGCTATCTCCCCGGGCCCTATCAGTGTTTCCTTTAATGAGAATAATTTTGTCATTCTGCCATCTACTACCTTCTTGGAACGTTGTTCCTAAGTCCCTGAACGCCTTTCACAGTAAGTTGTGGCTCAGACAAAAGTCTGCGGTCAGAGCGTTTATATATAAGCACCCTCTTAGCTTTTATCTTTGTGGAAGGCCCGGTTTCTCATTCCCTTGTTAGGTTCTTTGGTTTCTCAGCAGCCTTCATTGTTCCAGGCTCCTGGAGAATAGACCGAACAGGGAAAGTAAGAGGGTTCTCTTTCCCCCAGTGGGTGTGGAGCCCAGCCCGGGGGGACTGCCTGTGGTACCAGGATGTTGAGGTCTTTCGATGGTCTTGTGTGATGTCAGCTTGGCGTGTGTTCCTGAAGGTAAGTGAATCTGGTGTGAGGGGCTGGGGCCCCCATGATGTCCAGCACTGGGCTCTGAATATCCATGAGGATACAGTGCCCCCCCAGGACCTTTGACACCTGGGGGTCTGAGGGGCCCCAGTGGTGGTGTCCTGGGCCCGGGACTGCGCCTGCCCCCACCCACCCTCAGCAAGTACTTCTGTGTTGCAGGTATTCCTAAACACCGAGAGGCCGTTGCCATCATCCCATCAGGTAAGATCTTGTTTCCAGTCCTGGTCTATCCCCATTTAAAAATATTTTGCCTTCCTCCTGGGTGACTTAATATTAGAGGTCTCTGTTTCCTAAGTTTTTGTGCTAACAACTGCACTTAGGATTTACATAGAAAAACCATCTCAGGCTGTGGAAACCCAGTTAGCTAGCTGGACCTGCATCCAGATCCCAGCTAGCCCTGCCTTGTGTAGGGTTGGACATGTTGGGAGCCAGCCTCCTCCTAAGCCCCAGGAACTCTAACACATGCCCCCAAGACCTTCCTATATGGTTGGGTGGGGACAGTGGCATTTCCTGCCCTCCAAAGGGAAAGAGTGAATGAGAGGTGAGATGGGGAAGGAAAAGGTATTTGGGTCTTAGGACAAAGGTCCTCAGAACCGAGTTTTCAGACTCCTTCCATTAGTGTGGGGACCGCAACAGAAAGTGACCTACATGGTTTCTGTCATTTGGTGGCTTTTGTGAACTGAACACTCAGTGTGCCTTAAGTGAGGCATAGTTGGATGCCAGTGAATCATCTGAACATAAGCTGTTGTTCAAGGAGCCCTTGGTGTACAGTGACTTTTTTTGCACAGAACCACAGTGACCAATGTTAAATAGAGCTTTTGCTGGTATTTTCAAAGAGCTAGATTAGAAGACAGTTTTAGCAGAAGAGAAAGCATTGGGTACCCTCTGCAGAGCGCTACCTCTGGGTCTGGGAGTTCTGGAGAAGCTGCAAGCTGAGGGCATAGCAGCCACCTTAGTGGCACATCTTGACAAATGGGTTCAGGTGTTAAAGGTTCCCAGTGAGTACTGAGTGATCACTTGGTGAGCGCTTACCAAGTCCTAGTAGGGTTGTGAAGGGCAGGTGCCCTTTCCCGCCCCAGTCTACACAAGAGGCCCCATCGCTCTGACCTGAGGCTGTGGGGAACAGCAGACCCAAGGTGTGACAGCAGTCTAAGGGGATGATTCCTTAGGAGACTGAAGACCCAAACACTAGCTCCGCACCGAAAAGAAGTTAGAGTCTGCCTCGGCCTCACCAGCCAGCCCCAGGTCATACAGCAACATCCAGGGTAGAGCTGGACAGGCAGCCATGATTCTGTGGGTGCTCTGGGACCTATGGGGGGGGGTGAGCAGCAGGGCCCCTGTGATGCCTAGCACTGGGCTCTGACTCTCTGAGGACATAGTGCCCCCCAGGACCTTTGACACCTGGGGGTCTGAGGGGCCCTGGCTCCAAGGAGAGGTTCAGCAGGGTGATGTCTTCCTGTACCCCACTGACTTCTTCCTGCCTTCTGCTCCACCCACAGCTGGTATCAAGTCGCCAAGTCCCACCTCTCCAGGTAGGAGCAGGAGCCCCTGTGATGCTGGGATGGGCGGGGCACTCAGATGCTTACCCTGTCAGGGCTGCACTCGGGGATCTCCAGTATCCAGCACTGAGTTCCAACTATGGAAATGTGGCACCTTAAGGGACCTTTGATTCCCCCCCCCCCCNCCCCAGGGCCCCATTCCAGGGAAACACTGGGCCAGGTAGTAGCCCTTTCCACCACTCAGTGCCACGTCTGTCATCCTCAGCTCCTGCTACAGCCTCTGGGCAGGTAATGACCATGGCCAAGCAAGCAGTGGTGCCACACTGAGTTCATGGTCACCTGGATCCTGCGGTGTACAGTGGGGCAGACCTGTCCTTGCACTCTAGAGAGCTGACACTACGGGGTGACCTGACCCACGATGCCATCCTCAGCTGCTGAAGGCCTAGCACTAGCAGTCCCTTCTGCGTGCACATCCATGACAGTGACCTGCCCTTCTGGCCCCTGAGCATGCTCGGCTGTATTTGCAGTGGGCCACCTCACCTGGTCCTGCAAGGGCGCCAGCTGGCCTGCACTGAACTCATGCCTGGCCCAGCCCCACACACAAGGACATCATGGGTGGGCTGCTGTCCCACAGCGTGCCCCAGGAGAGGGTGTATGAGCAGCGATCACACTCCGCATCAAGCTGTACAGAGCGGCACAGGAGGAACCATCTGCAGGACTACGGCACGCCAAGGCCTGAGTTCAGAGGTGGGCAGGAGCCTGGGCTGCAGGAGGAAAGGCAGGGGCCTGGCCTGGCACCATCCTGTGTCCCCATCCCTGGCCAGAGCCCATGAGGAAGCTACAGACAGCTGACCTGTGTCCGTGGTCTGACGCCCCAGAGCGCCAGAGGGAAGGGAAACCCACTACCACCGCTGGGGTCACTGTAAAAGGGTTTTTTTAATGCATTATTTTTACTTAAGATTTTAGGCATATGTGACACTGGTTTTAGTAGTCATGTCTACCTCTTCAATACCATTCCTCTCGCGGCCCTGTCTGGCTTTTTATCTGGTGTTTTCTTGCGAGCAGTTCCCCTCCCTCTCCCCACAAGCTGTCTGGTGGGCCGGGCTGGGGGCGCCCACCACCCCCTGGCAGCTCTGGTTGCTTTAGCTGCAGCTGCAGGCCAGCCTCTGGGGGCCGGGCCAAGGGGGATCCGAAAGAACAGGGTTTCGAGGACTTTGCTGTCACAAGCACCATTAAGTGGCAGGTGCGGCGCCCTTCCTAGGCCATGGTGCTTGGTGCGATCCGGGCGCAGTCGGGGTGCTGGTCCAGAGCGGGGTGCGTGGGCTGGCCCGCCTTCAGGCCTGGCTCTCCAACAGTCTGATGAGGAAGGGTGGGCCTGTGGTAGCCGGTCGGGCAACAGGCTGAGCCCTGGGCCTGCTACAAGCCTGGCCGCCTGCTGGGGCCAAGGAGCTTGGGGAGAGCCAGTTAGTAGGGGAGGGGGGCTGCCCTCATATCTGAGGGGTGACAGATGCAGGCTCAGTGGGGTCCTCTGCCAGCTGTTGGGGTCGCTTCCCTACCACAGTGTTGGCCAAGGACCTCACCTCAGTGGGAACCTGCACTTTAATGTAAATTTAGGTGTGGTCCGTAAGGGCAGCACTGGCCAAGGAGGCACCCTCAGTGCCAAGCTGCCTGTCCCTTCCCAGGTCTCATTGCCACTTTCGGGCTTAGCTCTGCTGAAGGAGCTGCATGTGGGGATGCTTGGGATGTCCTGTCCCAAGCCACAGGCTCCCATGTTACAGAAAGGGACGCTACACGCACATGTATGCTTGCATGCCCCAAAGGCACAGCGTGTGGGTGCAGTATCTGCACGTGCACTGCCGCCCAGCCCTTGTCCCCCACACAAGACAGTGACCAGCCAGAGGAGTGGGTGCTCACGCGTGTTGGGTCCAGTGTCTGCTGGGAGGGGCCGCCCCTCCCGCTCACACTGCGCCCCCCAGGGCCCGCAGGCAGCTGGGTCTCCAGGCCAGCAGGCCCAGCCCCAGGCTGAGCACCGCCAGCACAGCCACTGCTCCGGCCAGCAGGGGCACTGTGGTGGCTGCAGGAAGAACACGGTCATGACTCCCAGGCCCCAGGGACCCCTCGTTCCCACCCCAGCGCAGAGGGCTGTCACCTGGGGCAGTGGCAGGCCTAAATGCGCCGTGGCAGGTGGCCCCGCGGGCTGGAGGCCTGGCGGGAGCAGTCAGCTGGCGGAAGCGCCCTAGCAGGCAGGGAGCCGGGCACCCAGGGACACTGAGGGACAGGGGTGGGCGGTTGGTGTCGTTGCGGTAGAAAAGAGAGACTGTGATGTTCCTGGAGAAGAAGACACAGTGCGCACACGCCACGGCTAAGGGGACAGCCCCACCTGGCCCATCCCCTGGGCACTGCCGTAGCCTCACCCTCCATCGTCATCTTCTGAGTCCCCAAAGTGGCTCCGGAACTCAAACCCAAGACAGGCAGCATACGGTGGGGTGTGCCCGTCGTAGAGGCCCAGGGCCCCATACAAGGCCAGAATGGTGCTGTCGTGCTAGGAGCAGACACGGGGCTGAGACGGCCCCTCCAGATTCACCCCAGACCCTTGAATCCTTAGCTGCTGCACCCCCCCTCTTCCTGGAAGCCTGTCAGTTACCAGTGCCACTGAGTACTGTCTGTCACAGGTGCTCAGCAGCTGCCTTCCTCCCAAACTGCCCTCCCTGCTACCAGGATTGACCGCGCAGACCCAGGTAAGGCTTGGAGCTAGCTAGGGTCTGCCCAGGGCAGGGGGCTGAGGTTCCATGGGGGCCACTGACAGCCCAGACTGCCACTACCCGACAGTTGCCATGAGGGGCACCTCCCAAGGACTCACAGCTGAGTACATGACCATCCTGAGGGGCAGCCCCAGGCTCTGCACCCTGGAGAAGTTGGCAAGGATGGCGTCCAGCAGAATCCCTGTGAGGATGGGCGGGGTCAGGACCTCCTGAAGAAGGGCACCTTGGGCTCCTGGCTGCCAGAGCCCACTCACCCCCAGTCAGCTGCGCCTTCTCTGCTGCGCGGGGCGGGCCCACGTGAGCCCTGATGTCCAACGCTGAGATCTGGCCTAGCGTCCTCAAGACATCAGGGGAGGCCCAGGGCGGGAGGGGAAGGCCATGGGCTTGCTGCAAGACAGACGGAGAGATGGATGTCCCCAGCCGCCCTCCTATGGCCTCACACCCCAGCTGAGCCCCTCACGTGCTGGTTCTGATCAGTGCCTGAAATAGTAATGATTACTCAGCAGTAGCGGTGACGTTGCTGTGCGCCCAGAAGCCTCAGCCTCGCACCAGAGAGGTTTTGAATCCCAGACATGGATTCTCCATGAGCCCTGAGGCAGCCTGTTCGCTCCCAGCAGGGAGCCGTCCAGTGACGGCAGCATCACCTTCCTGCTGCCCGAGTTCTGCTCTCAGTCCAGGGGAGCAGAGGAGGCCACGCCAACCCAGGGCAGCCCTCCAGAGGGATTAACCTGTTGTAGCCTGGCCACTCCTGCAGGGCCTGCCATCACCATTATAGATGGAGAAACTGAGGCACGGGTGGGGGCAGGTCACTTGCGAGTGGCAGAGGATGTGAACCCTGTACTGGGGTGCAGGGCTCACCTGGCAGATGAGCGTGTCCAGAACCTTCCAGGCCTTACGGAGTGGCTCCCCCACCAGCATCAGCCCCGTGAAATTGCTCAGGCGGCTCAGGAAGCCCTGGGGGCACAGGCAGGGTGAGTCCCCAGCCGAGGGCACCAGCCCAGCCCAGCCCCCAGCCCCCAGCCTGCTCACCGTCCAGCCCTCCACAGCCTCCTGGTACTCGGCCGCCTCGGTGGACTCCCGCAGCAGCTCCTGGTACCGGGGACAGCTGCGCATGGGGAACCTCAGCAGCTAGGGGACACTGAGGCTTAGCAGGGCCAGCAGCGAGCTGGGTCTCATGGTCAGCCAGTGCTAGAGTTCTCCCGGGTCCAGGGCTGCGTGGACAGGGCCTCACCCCTGCATCCAGGCCAATGGACTGGGGCCAGCTCCCTGTGGTCGTACCCCTGTCCCCACCTCTGTGTACCTCCCCTCTGCCCTGTTCAGCCCCCTGACCTTATCCTCAGCCACAGGCACCGTGTGCACTGGGATTGGCCTCCAGTCCGCTTCCGAGCCCCTGGGGGACGCCTCAGGGAAGAGCCCAGCCAGGATGGCCTGTGCGCTCTCCAGGGTGCGATCAAAGTCCGTGCTGCGGATGTACACCTGCGGAGGGCATGGGACAGGGGTACCAGTGCACGGGGCTGGCAGGTGAGAGGCCGGGGGTGGGGAGGCAAAGCTCGGGGCACACAAGTGTCTGCTGGGCCAAGTGGGAGGCTAAGGCTGAGGGCCAGAGGTTAGTGTCGGGAACAGGCATTTTGGAAGTCGGAAGGTGGACTTAAGGGGTTTGTGGAGTCCTCGAGGGACATGAGAAAGGAAGATCGAAGAGGTGGGGATGGAGGAGAGAGGTCTGTGGAGGATGGCTGGAGGAAACAGACCAGTGTTATCACAGTCATGGGGCAAGAGGCAAGGGTCGGAGAAGGATTAGAGTGGCTGAGGCAGAGAAGGGAGCCGGGAGGGTCCACAGGCCAGGATGGGAGGGCAAGCAAATGGAGCTCAAAGACTGGATCACGTTCAGGAGTCAGGACAAGGGTGAAGGTCGGAAGAGAGAGTCAGAGTTAATAGTTGAGGTCAGAGGTCAGCACAGGACTGGCTGACTACAGGGGTACAGGGCATGTTCGGGGTGTCAGAGGTTCAAAGAGAACCCCCAGAGGGACATGAGGGACAGGCNGGGGGGGGTGTCAGGGACAGGAGAACTGGCTTGTACCTCATCCCGCCGGTACTCGGGGCTCAGGAAGGCCTTGTAGCGCCTGCGCAGGAAGCGGCCCAGCTCCAGCTGTTGCTGGACACCCTCCTGGGGACAGAGCTGGCTCAGCAACCATCCCACCCTGCCCTGCCTTCCACCCTTGCCCACCTCTGCTCACCTCAGTCAGCTGTCCCAGGCCTCGAGGCCACAGGGTGGGGACAGCGTCCTTGTGTGGGTCCGTGGGGTAGGAGGCCAGTGGGGCCCGGTCACCATGGCGGAACACCTGGGGATGGACCAGGTCAGCGCTAGTGGCCAGGACCAGGGGCCCATGCAGGGCGGGGGCTGCTCACCAGCGCTACAAACACCAGGGGTCCATCGGGCAGGGCCCAGGGCAGCAGCAAGAGCAGCAGGAGCAGGAGCGGTCCAGCGGTGTAGCCCCCACAGCCCGGCCCGGCCATCTCCACAGGGCCAGACGCTGAGCTCAGCTGGTCTGTGCCTGGCCTCACCTGCTCATTAGTCCAGCCCAGCCCCTTCCCAGGCACAGGCCCTGGCTCGCCCCCACGTGCTCTGCCTGCCCTTAACCCTTTCAGTCTTCCTTGCCACCAAGAGGGGTGTCAACCCATCCATTCCTACCACCTCGCCGAGCTGTGGGGAAACTGAGGCACAGGGCCAGGTGACCTGCTTGGGAAATATCCAGTGAGTAGCAGTGCCCAGATGGAGCCCCGGGCACTTTAACCTGGACCCAGATGCAGGGAGCGACGTGCCCCCCTCAGACTCTGCCCTTCCCCATCATTGAAAGTGGGGCTCATAAGGGCTGTGGAGATAGCTCAGTAGGCTAAGCATTTGCCCGGCAAGCACAAGGTCCTGAGTTCAATCCCCAGTGCCACAAAAAAAGAAAGAAAAAAAAAAAGACAGTGGGGCTCCCAGGAATTGTTACTCACAGCTGGTCAAAGCCAGCAGGGCATGTAGTTCAAATCCCAGCTTCACCATGTAAAGCTGGGTGGCCTTGGGGCTGTTCGCCTCCCTGTGCCTTGTTCCACACTGGGTTAGACCAGTTCAGATACAGTCAGCAGGGAGAGTTGTGGGGAATAACTGTTAAGCAGTCATGCTGCCAATTGCTGACAAATAGTCCTAAATCCTGGTGGCTTAGAACAGGTGGTGTGGGTCAGGGACCGGGGTGGGGAGGCCCTAACAGCACTGGGGGCTCAGGGGCCCTCACGAGGACACAGGGCTTTGGCCACCTGTGGGGCTGGAGGGGCCTCCTCTCTGCCCCCCACCCCCAGCGAGCAACACCTGGGGTCCCCTCTGCCACTGCACCCTCCAGTAGCTCCGGTGGTCTTGTGTGGTGCTCTTTTGTTGTTGATTTAGTACTGGTGGCTGAGTCTGGGCATGGTGGTACACACCTGTATTCCCAGTGCTCTGGAGGCTGAAGCAGGAGGGTTGCTAAGAGTTCAAGACCAGCTGGTTTACATATGAAGAATCTGTCTCAAAAAGTGAAAAATTATGTGGATTGTAAAGTCAAAGAGGAATGTGAGGTGGCTAAAGATTCGAAGGGGCCACCAGAGGAGTTAAGTAGACCCCAAATTCTGTGGACCCCACAGAAGCTGCAGCACTGCCCCGTGAGTTGTTCCTGCTTCCTAAAGCTGCTGGGAGGTCCCAGCACCCTAGGGACTCTACATACTCCAGAGGGCAGAGGCCGAGCCTGCCGTGCTGGCTGGGAGCGAACCCCTCCCTGCTCACACTCCCGCGCAGCTCCCGGAGAATCTACCTCGTGCCCTTCACCGCAGGCCACGGTCCTCCCACCGCCTGTCCCTGTGCCATCACATGACTTCCAGTCTCCACAGTCTGATCCCTGTGCTCTCTCTTTTACTGTCATTTTGTGCTTGTGCTTGTGCTTGTGCTTGCTTCGGGAGCCGGGGTCTCACTGTGCGGCCCAGGCTGGGCTTGGACGCACACTGATGCTCGTCTCAGCCCCCGAGTGCAGGGATCACAGGCCCGCGCCACCACGCGTGCCCTGCCATCAGCTGCTCTTGCTCTGTTTTCACGTGAGCCATGGGTGCCACCCCAGGTTCATGGAAGGCACATACCTTTACACACGTGTACACAGTGGCATCAGACCAGTCCTGCGCTCCCCCGACACGCCTGGCTCAGGTCTTGTCCATTATTTTCTTCTGGTCCACACCCTCTTCCTGTTTACTTGACATCCACTGCCCCCAGATACCCTGCAGAGCTGGAACCCAGAACCTGGCCCAAGGCCACCTGTCCACTGGGCTTACAGGACATCCACCCCGCCAGCTGCTTCCTGACATTTCCAGTACCCGCAGCTGATGCCTGTGCCCACAGAGCCTCAGTGAGCTGTTAGGAGTCTAGACTGCGGACATTCTGAGCCCCCCCCCTCGCACCCCCAAAGCATCTCACATCTGTGACCCCACTGGCCCCAGCCCCTGGAGCAATGGCCCCTCTACCCAGAATGCCCAGCCCCAGTTGCCATGGCCACCATTCTGGTCTCCTGGACAACCCTTTTACTTCCAGTGGCTTCTCTGTCCAGGCTCAGAGGCCAAGGAAAGGGCCAGAGGTCCTGCGAGGGCGGCACTGAGGACCCATGGCTATGAACTTCCAGGACGTGAGCAGGGGGGAGGGTGGTGGGAGGACGGGCAGGATGGGAAGGGCCTGACCTCTGACCTCCCTCCCCAGAATGTGACCTTGGCCATCGCCGTCTTCACCATCCTCGCCTCCATCTACTTCTTCAACAAGGTGAGAGCAGGACGGGCACAGAGGGGACTGTCCGCCTCCACACTCCCCAGTTTCAGCCCAGTCCCCACATCTCTGAATCGGCCTCCTGTGCTCCTCCAGGCTCAGCAGTGACAGCCACCAGCTCACCTGTGCAGGGCCTGCTGCAGCCCACCAGCACCACGGCAATGTCCTCTGAGACCCAATAAACGGCGCGGCACCAGCTCAGACAGTGCCCTGTCCTCTGTAGAACAGGGTCAGCTGGGCCTGCTGTCCACGGAGGGAGGGGGCTGTTGGTCTGGGGGAGGAGACCCGGCCTGGGCCCCAGGTTTTGGGGAGGGAGATGCAGGCTCAGGCCCTCAAGTTGGAAGCAGATCCCACCATGGCCTGAGCCTGCAAGCTTGAGGCCCCAGGAGAATCCGGAGCATGCGGAGAACACCCTACCCTGACACCCTGACACCCTGACACCCTGACGGCAAGAATAAAGGAGAAGTGGAGCAAAGTTACCGCCTGGTGCTGGAACAGTTCGCATTGGGACTTCACACTCGTTGCTTCTCTCCAACCCCCAGTTTTCTTCTGTCAGGCAAAAGTGACCAACTTTCTTTTATGGGCCCCAAAAGGCCACAGCAAGGAGGGAATAATTGTGACTGGACTGTCCTTGTCATCTCTTGCCCTTCACCATCTTATTGTACCAGCACATCCCCCTCTTTCTCCTCTTAGCAAACTCGTATTCAGCCTTCCAAACCTACTGTCAGTGCCCCTTCTTAGAGAAGCATCAGACCCCAGATTGTGTGCCTGCGTCCCTGGTCACTCCCCTCTGCCACTTCCTGTCTCCATCCCAGCACACCCAGGTGTATATCCTGGCTTGGACGGAGGGCACTTGAGCTTCTCCTGGGGTAAGAGGCAATTTCATTTCAATTCAGTATCAGCAGTGGTAGCTTCTGAATAGGAGACCATGAGTTTCCAGGAAAAGGGGCCCGTGAGTGCAGATTGGGGACAGGCTCGCTGTAAAAGCATGGTTTTCTCCCGGATGAATATAATTTGTTGGCTCACCAGCACTTCAGGCAAATAATTTTTTTGTTTGTTTGTTTTTTGCGGCACTGGGGATTGAACTGAGGC
>NDGN011504274.1:3089-15179 GCA_002564285.1 Tympanoctomys barrerae
AGAAAGAAAGAAAGAAAGAAAGAAAGAAAGAAAGAAAGAAAGAAAGAAAGAAAGAAAATCATGTCCATTGAGTGAAAATCTACTGTGTCTTCTCAGGTGTTTTAGCCATCAACCTCGCTGGCTAACACCACACAGAACCAATTTAATCAGTCTTCAGCTAACACTTTTTCAAATGTTTTAGCCCTCTCCTTTTTCCTTCCTTCCGTCTGTTTCCTTAACAATTCCTGGTGGCACAGTTTTGGCACCTGTGCCCTTGATCTCGCCATCTACAGATATTCCTATATCCCTGCACGAGCATCGTAAAACTCCATGAGAACATAGCACACACTGCTCAGGCGTACCCTGAGATCAACAGGCTGGGCCTCCTACTCATGACATTTTGGTTGGTGACAACCAGAGCGATGCTAATAGGCACACTGTAAAACTCCACGCCTTTCTTCATACAGATTGTTATGGAAAAGCCAGTTCTGCATCTATTGATTGAATTTTATTAACTAAAAAGTTAGACTGATGTGACACTCCCCCATCTTAACCTTCACCTCACTTGTTTCGACCCAGGTTTCCAAGTGTAATCTTTTTTATATCACCAAGCCACCCTCATCAAGTTGCTATCCTGCTCAGCTTTGAAACACCTGCGACTTACTAAGTGCGCTTTCTGCATCTCTATTCTAAGCGCCTAGTAAAAATGTTGAGAAGACAATGAGCAAGTACTGAGCTCGCTAACGTAACACCAGGGACCGCACATCATCCCGACACCGATGCATTAATCAAGACCCTTAGGATTATTGTTGTCCAACCAGTTACAAATCCTCCTGACTCTACTACCATCAGATCCATATATCTTTGTCTTGACCACAAATATATCACTGAAAAACTCAGATAAAAGCATTACTGGAATCAAAGTATGAGGCTGGTATTCAGATGATCTGTTTCATGGAGCCAATGTCCCCCTCAAGTTTCTTTGGCACAATAAGACGGGGAAAGAAAGGGAAACTAGGGGAGCGGGGCGAAGAGGAGAGAGACCGTGGTGCAGCAGCAGCAGCAGCAGCAGCAGCAGCAGCAGCAGCAGCAGCAGCAGCAGCAGCAGCAGCAGGCAACTGCTTGCTTCAAGAAACAATGGGCAGTTAGTGAACAATGCTACAGACAAAGTCTTGGTCTATTTATATCTGCCACTGTGAGTCCCAGACAGGAGGAACTGGAAGTCTGCCCTGTGTGCACAGCTCCAACTGGACCTAGGCTGGGAGGAAGATGAGGTCACCAAGAAGCCTGCCTGCTCAGGAGTGGCTTCCTCTGTGCTCCAACAGCTCCTTCGTAACCTAAAGGATCTCTTTAACCATGCAACCGAGTTTGCCTCCTTGAGAAATACAGCCTCAACTAAGAAGGGGGAGGCAGGAAAGTACCTGCTGCTCTGCCCAGCCCAAAGCAACTGAGGTGTCGTCTACACGTCAGGCAGAGAGTCTGCAGACAGCCAAGCCAGCGCGTGACAGTCAGCAGCGTTATGGGGTCTCATAGTTACGCCTGCCTAGCGAGCTTCTCCAGATGGGAAAGTTCCCTTGTCACTTCTTTGGGGCTGAATAAGGAAACCAAAAGCTGAAATCACATGACGACATACCTTTCCCTTCACTTCTATTCCTTTCAACGCTTTACCAAGTTTCTGGAGTTTCACCTTTTGCTCTAACATGATTTTGGAATGCTCATCAATTCTAGTCCCTTCCCAACTGTATCACTTATACTCTTAAGCCCTCTCCAGGCTTACTAAAAGACCCACCAATGGTCAGACCAGTCTGTGGTAAGACACCAAAGCAAGAGGCTTGCCACCAGGAGGGATGGGTGTGGGCAGGCCCTGCATTGCCTTTATCCCGAGTGTCAACCGTCTCAGCATCAATAGGCCATAATAGTCAACAAGGAACTCATGGGTCCACAAGAGTGCACGGCTGTGAAAATTCTATGGGCAACATTAGACTCTCCCAAGGGCAAGAAATACAAGGCTCAGGGCAGAGGCCCCTGCACAATGAGCCGCTCCAGCTTCCCCGCATGCCTCAGGAGCTCCCGTCCCTGACTTCCTTCCTTGTTCCTGACAAACCAACACTTAGAAAGTGAGGTAAATAAGATCAGGTCTTCCTTTTCAACAGCTGAGGACACCACATGTGGAATATCCCAGGTATTGTCACCATGTGGGGAAGAAACTACTGACAAGGACATAAATGTGTAATCGCTTGAAAAGCTTAAGCACAGGGCAGACAAGGGCAGGATAGTGCTGAGGCCAGTGCACCAAGCAGTGGTTCAAAGGGATGCACTGATGACCGAGCCCTTCAGAGTCTTCAGAAGTGCACGCCCAGCTCAGCTAGGGGTGTTTGAGCTTGAGACCACCCGGACGGTGCGCTAATAAACCTGCTCTACCAGGATACCAGAGATGGTATGTCCAAGACCCCAGCCAGCAAACACTCCAGTGCATATCTCATTCTGTGCAGGTGGCAGAGACGGAAACCCAAATGGACGTTCCTGGCCTCCTAGCCTGGTCCAGCATTTCATTCAAACACAGATTCCTCCACCCCTCTCCGCCCCTACTCCCTACAGGCTACACATTCCCTTCTTTCCACAAGCCCTGCTGACTCATCTTTGTGTAATCCAAGAGAGCCACATGGGAGCCACATGCTAGGAGTACAGAGAAGGGAGAAAGGCACGCATTCCTCCCCTGAAGCAAGGCTGACATCAGAGGAGATGCAGAATTTCCCAAGCTGAGCGCATTTTGGCAGGCGCAGGAGACAGCCCCGCCCGCGACCTATCCCAGGCTTCAAAAACACCTGCACTTCACCAAAGCGCACCAAGGCCCAATGGCGCTCCCTAAGCCACAGCAGCTGCGATTTCAGTCTCAGGCTTTGTATGTTCAACAGCTCAGAGGATAAAGATCCAACTCAGTTTTGTTAACCCTAAGGTGTGTCTCTGATGTACCAGAAATCCTGTTGCTTTGGACATTTAGGTAGTCATTTCAGAGTCCTAGCTGCGATGGGGGTGCCTAGGACCCTGAAGGATCGTCTCTGAAAGGGCTGAGGTCATTCTTCCTAAAGCACTAGGTTCACCACTAACCCTACCACCCAGACTACCCCACGGTTTGTGCAGACCTACCTAATCCGTAATTTCAGCCCCCTATCTCTGCAGTATTTGCTGTGGCTTTGAGTAAAAACTAAGCGACCCTTGTCTCTGCTCCTCATCCCCGCCCTCACCCTGACCGTGTGATGCAGAAAACCTTATCTGCCGCCAAAGAGCAGAAAAGAAGAATTTGTAGAATTTGCTATAAAAGTTTAACAACTCCTTGGAGGGAAATTCTCCCTGCTGGCAACAGACGTAATCATAAGATGAATGAAAAGGACGCTGCCTGCAGAGAGAAGAAAAGCTGCTCTTGGCACTGATCAGAGAGCCAATGCTGGACCCCGGAACACAGAATAAAGATGGAACTTTAGACATCATCCACTTCAAACTTTATTCTTTTACTGATGGGGAAATGAAGCTCAGGGAGGCGACACCAACTTGCCTCAGTCACATGGTTACTAATTCTAGACCTCTCCACTCCCTATTTGGTTTTTTTTTTCCTCTGCACCACTGCTGTTTACTTACCACTGTGGACTGGGAGGAACAGGGTCTCCTCCGTGTCTTTACTGCTGACAAGCTCTGGTTCATCACTCAGGACAAACACTACTACTCCCTCAGTCTTTAAGAACCACAAGGCCAAACTATCCAAAGATCCAACAAATCAGAGAGGGCTTCACGGACCCACCACACTCCCACTGCAGGTTACAAAGTTTAAATAACAACGTTCAGGCTCTACTGTAGAAGAGCTTCTTTCAAACAGAGACTCCTCCCTCTGTACACCAGGGACCACACGGCAAGTAGCCCTTGACACTCAACTTCAGCATAGCGGTGTAGGCCAGCTCTGAAATTTAAGCACCCTATTCTTGTCGGTCCAGAAAAATGGGAAGGCAGCAGCGAATGGCAGAGATCTGTGGACCTTTTTCTAAAAACCACTGATGAAAAAGAGAAGAAAAAGTCCTGGTGCCACTTGGAGGCTCTGAAACACTAACATTCTTGCACCACTAATGGTCCATCCCTACGGGGTGACCCGGACACAGGGACAGGGCTGAGGGGATACAACAAACCCCAGTGACAAAGCCTGCGTACAAAATCAGCCCGTAAATAAGGGACCTGCTTACCCCAAAAAGGCCTGCCAGCCAGAAGCAAGCAAGCAGCCTCCCTTCTAAGTACAAAGGCTTTCAGGGCACAGGACCAAGCTGCCAGGCAAGCTACACCCAGCTCTGCTCTTTCAGCCCGCTTCCTTCTCGCCTCTCACGGTGGGTCTCTCCTAATGGTCCCAGCCGGGATCTGAGCGCTTGGCCAGTCCCACTGCTGCCCCACAGTCTCGCCCACACAAGCCCATGCAGACAGCTTGGGCGGCCTCTCCCAGGAGTAGCCCTACAGGCTGTCTGGTTGCCAGGCAGACTCAGTCTCCAGATCAATGGGCAAGACAGACCAAAAGGTGGGCCGGAGAACAGAAGCGATCAATGCAAAGAGGGAGGCAGCCGAAGCCACTCTCATCTGCCTGGCTCAGGTGGGGAAGGGGGGACCCACCGGGATGCACAGCCCTCATCTGCTGCTGATAAATGACTCTGCTTCATCAGGAAGCCATTAGGAAATTGCAGCCACCACAGCCCGAGCTCCCGGCCTGAACTGTCTGTGTGCAGCTGGTGAAAGCGTTCATTATCCCCGCCCAGAAGTACACAGCCTCACTCCAGAGCCGAGCCCAGCCTACGCCCTGGGGGAGGAGGGCTGCTGGGTCCTGGAGGGCAGGGAGAGGCAGGTACTAGAGAGTGGGCTCCGAGCTCTCTGCTAAGGAGCACAGGACTTCCTCAGGGGTGGTGAAAAGATTCTGCAATTAGATACTGGCCCAGAATCTCGAGTTCCCTAAACAGAAAATAATCCCAAAAGGGGCTAACCCAGCACTCATTTGAAGTAATATTTGCATTTGCATATGTATAAGACTTTCAGGACAAAGACGCATCTACTAGAGCCCAGCCCTTGCACCCCCACTGAACTGAACAGTATGTACAGTTTAAGTGGTAAATTTTATCTTAATTTTAAAAAAAAATAAATTTCAAAAGAGAGAGGAGAGCTATTGACCATCTGAGGATCAGGAATACTTTGTGACCCCAGAGTACTTGGAAGGTCACTTCCACTGGGGAAAACAAATGCCACCCACATACACAAGGACTAGCCACATACTCCCAACCAGGGAAGAGCGCCGAACGACAGCTGACACACTGTGTCAGGAAGTGGAAGGGAGACAGAGTGCAGGGCGTGTTCCCAGAAGGAAAGAAGGTGGGAAGGAGCCCAAAGTTGTACTGGGGTGAGGCGGAGTCACAGTGACAAAGATGATGCCAATGAGCAATAGGTGGCCCTCCGGGGAGGGGCAGATGGCAGGGGCTGGGCTCTCCCGCCCACTCTGACACATGGAACTCCTTGAGGCTGCAGCCGGGCCCTGTGCATGGAGCTGTAGGAGGACAGGCTGGGCGAGGTCCATGTCCAGAAGAGACACCTGGTGTCAGCAACTCTGGAACCATTTATGTGGAGGAGTAGGAGGAAAGGCCACAGACCCCAAGGGACAAACAGAACCCCTCAAGTTCTCTAAGTAGTGGCTACACCAGCCCTCCTTTAAAGTAGTATCTGCATATTTACATTTATAAGACCAGGAGGCTGGGTGTGCTGGTGCCCAGCACTTGGGAGGCTGAAAACAGGAGGATCACTGTAAGCCCAATCTACGTAGTGAGATCCTATAGATCCTGCACTAAATACATTAAAAAATAAAAATAAAAAAGACTGGGGCGGGGGCGAGGAGTATCCACTAGACCCTAGCTCTTACCCCAACCCATTCCCGTGAGAGCCTCTCACCCAAGCCTTTGGGTACAACGGAGGAACACAGAACACCTGGGGCAAACAAACGTAAAGGAGGGGGCAGGGTCACTGGCATGGAACAGAGGAAGGCGGGCATAGTCACAACATGATGACGGCAAGGAATCTTTTGGGAAATTCTTTTCCTTAAGGGATCATGAGTTGTCACCCCGGAATGCCCCATCGAGGCTCTGATTAGCTGCCTGGCCCTGACTCAGATTGAGCAGGGCCCCACCTTCAGATGAGTAAATACAGGGAGTGGGGAGGGGGAAGCAGGAGTCACAGGAATCAGAGGAGAGCAAGGGCCCACTCTGGAACAGGGAGCAAGGATCACATTCAGAGAAGCGTGCGTGTGTGCGTGCGTGTGTGCGTGTGTGTGGTGTGTGTGTGTGTGTGTAAACTCAAGACTATGCTCTGAGCCTTACATCCCTGTTGGTACACATCCCTGCCTTGGTGGCCAGGCTCATTGCCACTTCTTTATGATAGACAGCATTAGTCACTGGATTAGCAAGCAGAGTTACACACACTGGCGCACAGCTGTTTAAAGACACACGATCCCCTTTCTAGGTACCAGCTTCTGGCTGTATGTCAAGCACTGCAGGCAGCTACTTGGAAACCCTAGAGGTCCCTGCTTCCTACAGGCATCTGAAGCCCCAAGCAATTCACAACAACAGCTGGAACTGGCGTAGTGCAGAGCAGGAGGGAGAGGGCCCTAGAACTAGAACGAAAAGAAACAGCAGCTGCTGTTCTCCGCGTCTTCAGCAACCCTTTAAAGAGGTTCACCCACCTGAACCTTCACAGGAGCCTGTCCTTAACTCAGAAAGCGGCACCTGAGAGACAAGGAATCCTACCCTGCCTCCCGGGTGTTCTCCTGCCAGAAAAGAAAGGATTTGGAGACCAAGACAAGTAACTCAGCAATAAAACTCATTCTGGACTCTGATGATTCTAAGAAGCCGCCTCCTTGAAGTGGCAAAGGAAACACTGGAAAGTAACGCTTTAGATTTGGGAATCTGACCCAGACCAAACACCGGCACCTGAAGCATGCGTGAGGGAGACTGGAAAGTAACATCACTGGCCACAGGGACTGCTCTGGCCCACTTGGTTTTGAGGGTGTCAAGTGGAAAATTTTCTGTAACCAGGTTAACAGTAACCACAGCTTTAACAACCACTGAAGTAAGAACAGCGTCAGCAGCAACACACGGCCATACACAATTTGGTGGCCTGAGAAATGATGATAATACCGTTTATTGAGACCTTGTGGCAGCGAAAAAGGATTTGACAGGAATTATCCCTAATCCCAGCAATAGCCTGAAAAGCTCTGTATTATTATCTCCATTGTAAGGATCAGAAAAGGGAGGTTTAGGGAAGGTAAGTACTTTGCCTAAGTACAAATTAGTAAGCAGCAAGTCTGGATTCAAACACAGGACAGGATTGTTAGGATTTTCCCTAATTGGCTGGGTGTAAAAGCACTGAAATATTATTCTGTTACAAACCAAGGTCGTGGAGGGTAACTAGAGACTCGCTTCTCTGTGTGCTTACTGCCTGCCCCCATGCTGCTCAGAGCCCTGTGGAGCCGGGGCAGGGCGGCCTGCACCCAATCTCATAACAACTCATTTGCTATGTCACCCACCCAGCATGCAAAGTCCTCGGAGAGCCTGAAGGTAGCCTGAAAATGTAAAGTTCTCCCATCAGCACGAGTAGAGCTGTATGGTAAGGGCACAGAAAAGCCACTAAGATCTCCCAAGAGAAGCTTTCAGAAATTGAGAAAGATCTTATTTAAAAAAAAAAAAAAATCTTCAGCTAACGTGGAGGTTAACTCCAGGTCTACCACGTAAATGTTGATTCATTCCATGTGTGTTTATTTTTCTACAAACATTCCTGTTCCGTCAAGTGGCCTGGAGGCCTAGACTTGTGTCTCTGAATAGCCCCTCCCTGGAAAATTCTCAAGCATGGGCAGAGCTCTCACTTCAGTCCTTTACTTCCCATCTGGGAAATGGGGGCCAGATCGAGGCGCAAGTTTAGTGAGTCTATTAGTCACCTTTAGTTTGTCTCTCTTGGATTTGAAAATGCATGGGAACTATGTTTTTGCTTTTGCTTTGCCTTCTCCTATACACTTCTATGGTAAACATTTATGGTAAGCTGGATGTTTTCTTCCGAGCCCTGACAGTACTGAGGACCCTACAAGTGTCCCAGAAACCCAGGCCTTTTATATGCATGCTAGCGCAGGTTCTAAGTAAAGAATTTGTAAGTGGCAAAGATCTCAACACAAACTGGTGACTTTGAAACTCTACGACACAGGGAAAGTAGTCAGAACTTTTCCGAGATTCAATTTATTAGCAAGTATTGTGGTTACTTCTGCAAAGTACCTTACAAAGTACCTGATACACGGTAACTTCTGCATGAATACTAGTGGCTTTTCTTATTCCACTTATCTGACACACAGCTATGTACAGAGAGGAAAAACCAGCAAGCCGCAGTTCTGAAGAACGTTTGCCTCTATTAGGAGGCAAAAGGTCTAAGCTGGAGCCCTTGGTCTATGTGAAGTCAAGGATGCGTTTCCTGTGTGTGGGACTCACCCGTAGGGAGCTGAGGTGCATTCTGCATCACCGCCCCGCATCCTATCTCCCACTAATTTAATAACACTCCTTGCACTGCCAGCGCCTGCAGAGCACTTTCTAAATGTGAACCTATTAACTCTCCCACTTTCTCCAGAAGAAAGGCAGCTCCCTCGCTAGACGCAGCCTCCTTCTGGAAGAACTGGGAGACAATGTAGAGAAGACGTGACAATCGTCTCATAGCTTGGAGTACAGACAGACACAAGCTTCCGGATGCTCCCAGAACAGAACAGAGGGACATGCCTAGTGGCCAGCATAGAAGATGTTCAAGCAAGCAGAGATGGAACAAAGGACCCCCAGGCCTGAGCCAAACTAGTCAGAAGAGGTGGAGGCCCTGCCCTGAGCCCCAGGTGACCACGCTAGGATTTACTTTACAAGTTCAAAAACTGTCCAGGCAAGCATCAATTGAATGCTCACACTAAAAATTCAAACTTAAAACTCCTCTCTCCAGGTCTGCTGCAGCCAGGTGTACCACACCCTACTGACCATTCCCCTCACCTTGCACCCAACACTCCTGAGGCAAGCAAGGACTTCCACCCTCTCCCAGGAAACCACCAACAGGCCAAGGAACAGTCCTCAGAGAACAGCCTGCCAGCGGGCCTCAGAATGCTCTGCCCCCCGCCTGATCACGTGAGGCAGGGGTGCACAGCGGCTTCCCTTCACTGCGAAGACCACCACCTGGGTGTAGGGAGCTGAACTGCTTCTAGTTTTGCTAAGCTCTGCGTGCGTGCGTGCGTGCGTGCGTGCGTGTGTAGGCAGATGGCGTGGGGAGAAACAGTGCCCCAGCAAATGCCCTCTCTTCCAAATGGAAGCTAGTAAGAGGAAAACCACGTATGGAAGAATCATAACATGCCTCTTAGACACAGCTCTCTCCCCGACTTGCACGACGACATTCAAAGTTTCTGATATTCAATTTGGTTTTTTCCCCGAAGCATCTCCTCCAGGTATCTGAAGTTCCTGCTACATATTAAATTGGACTTCATTTGTTAGATGAGAAAGCAAGGCACAGAAAACAAAGGTAATGTCCCTTAGTGTCCAACTGCGAAAAATAGACCGGGTAGGACTTCTTCTAAAACCTGTTTTAATTAAAAGAGAAAAAAAATGTATTTCTTAAAGTCCAATATCAACCATTCCTAAAAGGAGAACACAGATCTGCCCAGCAGTCTGGGAGATAACTCACATTTCCTTTGACTTTCTAAGTAGGGATGAACTTACCATCCTATTGAGTTTGGCCCAAAGCTTGGATCAACGTTTCCTGATCCTGTGTCGTCAGAGTCAGTACCACCTGCTCAAAGCTCAGTAATTAGCCAACCGTGACAAACTTCTTAAATATCCAGCAGAGAGAAGACACGCCTTGTTAGATTACATCTCACGATAAGGTCAACATTATCACTATGGTTGCTACAGTGAAGGTACTGGATAGTCATCAAATCAGAGAAATGTGTGAAATAAGCGTGGTGGATTCCAGCTTCCGGTTCCCGCCTTTCCGCTGTCCCAGGTAACCCTGGGAGAGCCACATGGTATCCCTGCTGTGCCCTCCCCCTGCTGGTGCACATGGGTAACTCAAAGGACTGCTCTGAGCTCCAAGGTGGTGAAGTCACACGGCACTGTGCTTTAAGACTCCCAGACCAGAACCCCACATTAAATACTTATTAGTAACAATAGGGGACACAGCCCCTAGCTCTTCCCTTGGCATTATTTCAATTCAGCAGCATTCAAATAATTCTAAGAATTCTGAAGACAGTACGCAGAATTCTAAAGGCGACCGTAGTGTGGTCTGAATTCGCACCCCTCCACTCAGCAGCTTTGGGAGCTACAGCGAATCCTTTTATGTCCCCTTCTGCTCACCTGTGAAAAGGGTCCAATGCTCCCCTCCTAAAGGATTACAGTAGGGGAAGGAGGGTCTCAGCACACAGCTAGCATCAAAAAACTAGCAGAAAATAAACCAAATGGAGCAAAAACAGTACAGATGAGTGGAGCTGAGAAGTTGGCCGGGCATGTACCAGCTCATAAACTCTTCCATCGATCATCAGTGGCAGTCTTCCTTGTTTTGTTTTGTTCTCTAAAATTAACATTCTAAGCTTGGGTGCTCGGGTGCGGTGGCGCACACCTATAATCCCAGCACTGGGGAGGCTGAAAACAGGAGGATCACTATGAATCCGAGCACCATAGTGAGACCCTGTACCAAGTACATAATTAATAAATAAATAACATGCCCTTGCCTTGCTTTAAAAAAAAATACAAAATAACAGATCTTGCTCAAAATGCAGGAAAAAAAGTCACTAAAATGAGATTTCAGATAACAGCTATGCACAGGCAACACCTCCACCACCGCAGAAGCAGCCTTTGAAAAGCAAGGTGGCCTGTGCTTACCACACCCCACACACAGCCCTAGCTTCTGGGGTGGCTGGGGAAGCCGAGGCAGGTGGCATCTTGTCTAGCCCAACTCAGCTGGGCAGGGCAGCCTGTGCCTGCGAAGGGTCAGCTGGCCGCCGCCCAGGCACCGCTCTGCGAACAGCCTGGCATGCAGGCCTGGGCCCTTCCCTCTGTGCAAACAGCGGCGAGGGCCTTGACTCACTGGGCTTGTCGGGAAGAGGCGCAGGGTGGCTCAGAGCACACGCATTCCTGCTGCAGGGACAGACGGTTTCTCAACAGCAGGGCAATGGGAGAGGCAGCTTGGATGAAACACGTTCCTTAGTCAGACCACGTGCTCTGCCCTGAGGATGCAGCTGCGCTGGCGGCGCCCGGGCTGGACCCCTAACCTACACCTCCTTCCTCCAGCTCCAGCCCCACACCGGAGCCACCTGCCAGGGCCACTGTGACAGGGCCCATGGAGAAAGGAAACAGTTACACACTGCAGGACACAGAGGAAGGTGTGACTTTTAATCCAGTGTTGCTGCAAGAAACCGTGCCTTATTCTCCACAGCAAGGAAATCTGCACCCGTTCCTAGTACCTCATCCTGAGGCAGTTTCCCTTTACAGAGGAACCCCATATTCCCCCACGACTGAACTGTTATCAAGAGAATTTAGAGATTTACCACTGCCTTGAATAATCACTTAAACTCTGGAATATTTCAAATTATTTTAAATCCACTAATCAGTACAATAAATGAGTTAATAATTACAATTTTAAAAAGAAAAAAAAAACAATATATATCCACAAGTAGTTTTGAAGTTTAACAGACACCCTTGCCTGAACTAGGTTTTTTTCCATTTGTACCTTGAAAATATGTACCTGATTGATTTTTTTCATGTTCTTTGAGGTTTAACGCCTATTCTGATAAACTGATAAAGAGGTTTTAACAACTAACAGTATGAGTGGGAGGGAAAGTAATGCAAAAAAATATATCACCTCTCTTATAAGCCCATTTAATAACACTGCTCTATCCTTAGTCTTGTTGCGCTCAAAGGCACAAAATATCCTGAAATCCCACCCTGCTGTCTCTTTGGTTCTGGCCTCAGGCGGCCCTCCTTCCTTCCCTTGCTACAGCGTTTGCATGAGCTTTTCTTCTTCTTTTTTTTTTTTTTTTTTTTT
>NDGN011504274.1:15203-35560 GCA_002564285.1 Tympanoctomys barrerae
GCAGAACCAGTGATTAAACTCAGGCCCCTGCACTTGCCAGGGAAGCGCTTATTCTACTGAGCCATCTCCCCAGCTCCTGAGCTTTCCTTTCATTCCAAACTTGTAGCATTCTTCCCAACCTATTCCCAACACTGAAAACAATGCTTCCACTGCTCAGACACTTCCTTCAAATGCTTCAAAAATGTACATCTTCTCTATGACACTGACCTGAGAAACTATTCTAGCTTTAAAACTGTTGGAAGAGAGGGCCCAAGCAGTAGAGAAAACGCAACTAGCCATCCACCCCACACATGCTTTCATGAAGTTCAACGCCGTCATAGCAAGGGTCCACGGAGCAAAGAGGCAGCTAACACATTGGGGAACTCAGAGGAAGGTGTGACTCTTGCTCCACTGTGACCCAGAGCCTAGCCTAGTGCCACCCAAACTCTAGTCGTCCTGCACTGCTGGCCACTCAAAGCTCCTGGAGCACAGGGAAGAAGTCACTGCATCGCCCTAGCTAGCAGCACACCCAGAAGTGGTTCGAGGTATTCAGAAGTGACCATATCAACAAAGTGTAAAAACGGTAAGACCGAGGCTGGCTGCTGAGCCACCTGAGACTTGGACTTCTGGTCATGTGGCACAACTGGTCCACCTGAGGACTTTTCTAACAATCTATGCAATGCCACTTAAACTCTTTGATCCCTTTTTAAATACTTCCTTTTGTTATTTTATTTTTGCACTATTTCTTTCATGCTTTCTCTTTTCCTGTTCTCTCTCTTCCTTTCTCTCTCTCTCCAAAAAAAACGATGTTAGATTTCACACTCAACATTCCTTTCTTCTCTTCCTGAAGAACCAAGGACTTGCTGTCTACTTTTGTTTATATTTTCATTCATTTTAATGGTACAAAAGTGCAAACACTTCTTTGTGCCTTTTTAGTTCAACAGCAAAAAATGTTTCACCTTGATGCAGCACTGAAGCAAAGCAAAAGAGAACTCTTCTTCGCCTCCACTTATATAATGACGCGTTTCCCCCAGCCCAGCAGCACGTTCTCTCCCTCACACACTCGCTGCCTGTGGAAGGCTTACAGTTCCTCCCCCAAACCTTGCAAAGCAAAAGTTAACGGCTGTCACAGCTACCCAAAGCTACCAAGAAGTTTCAAAAGCTTGATGTAAACTTGTTTGAGGTTGGCTTTGAGCTGCTTCTCAGAAGCTGAGAAATACTGTACTGTGCGTCAAAAACAAATTTACAAATATAACTCCCAGTTGGGGAAAACCACGCTGAACTTAAATTGCTTCAAATTCTTAATCTGGTCCTGCTTGCTTACTTTGGGTGGTCTATGTCCTAAGATTAGCAACTAAAATGAGACATTCTAAAAAGTATCATGGCCCAGTGTCTAAGTAGGGTAACTAACCCTCATCAGCTGGGAGGGTCCACATTTATGTCTTATTATTCTGGTGTGATCATCAATACCCCTCCTTCCCACTCTCCTAAGTGTTTTGGTTTGTATGATAAATTGCCCCTTCCATCAGTCTGAAACCCAAGAGCCTGAAAATTTCTCAGGTTAGTTAAGGTGAAAGCCATCTGTGGGTCAGTATTTTACAACTCAAGAGACAAAACTGAATGCTATAGATAAAGACAACTGAAAAAAGTTGTAGAAGAAAGAAGCAACATTTGGACTGAGAAAGGACCACCTGAACTCAATCAGTGGCAAATCAGAAGAACCTGGGAACTATGACCATGACAGAGTTGGCTACACAACATATGACTTGCATAGCAGTAGTTTGAGGACAGCTGTAAGCATGACTCTCTGCCCATACAGTCAAACTTACAATGACCTCTACTATCTACCACTTTTATTTCTGTGTGATTAGAAACTAATGCAATTAAAAGAAAAATATAATGCAGTTAAGTACAGCTACCCAAAGAAAAGTAATCAGCAAAGTAATCAAGGTGAAGTAGCTTAATGACACAATTTGGAAAATATTCACATAACTTTTGAACAAAGGTCCCTTCACCCCAACTGAGAAAAGTAGCCATAGACACATGACAGGTAAAAAAGTGACAGATCTGAAATAGTCTGAGTACTTCTAACCCTGAATTAAGAACTGCTTAGCAGCTACAGGCAAAGGGCAGACCTACACCACTACGAACACAGAGGCAAATCCTATGAGCTTCTGTCTGGGCAGAGAATTGGAAATAAAAGCACAAGGATGGTGCTGCTCATTCCTGTCTATGATGACAACCTTGTGGGCTTAAGGATGCTAAGTATGTTGGAAAACGTCCTACAGTGCAATGCTAAAGATGCAATACTGTGGCCAAGAGGAGCCAGGGAGCCTACTGCTCCACTATCCTCACTCGCGGGCTGGACGGCAGGGCTACAGGCAGAAAGCATCCCCGGCTGACCTTCTTTCCTTACACCACGAAAATGCCTTCATACACTCACAATGCAAATGTACAAAAAATTGAATTTCAGGAGGAAAGAGCAAAAATTTTATTACGCAGACAGTGACTACTCACAGCCCCTTTACAAACAGAAGAATGGACAACAACTGCCTTAGGAAAAGGCAGGCAACGCTGTGCCCATTCTCACCTTCTGTCATCCAGACTGAGAAAAGCGATGCAAAGCCACATTAGTGACAAGGTAAAACAGGCAGTTTGGAGGCTCAGAGAAGGAGCAACATCAGAAGTGAATACAATCACCCTCAGGAAGGTACTGAAGGCACAGCAACCCCAGTTCTCTGCTTTACCATCTGACGTCAGAGTTGTTGAAACATTTAAACTCCTTGCTAATGCAGGTCAGGCCTGGAGAGCCATCCCTAAGCTGTCTGGAACATTCAAGTGACAAGGCATCAGTTCCGCGCAGAGACTTGCGAGGATGACAGGAAGCCCTGGCACTCCTTGGACCTCCCCAAGCACCACCCAGCACTGCATTCTTATAAACTTCATGTTTTAATTTTCAGAGTTCCTAAGAGTCACGTGGTGCTTTTACTGTAGGTACCAAATGCCTACAATAAATCATCAGTTTGTAATTTTCTGAAGTGTGGCCTTAGGCCAAGTAGGCACCTCTATGCATGTCATTTTTCTTTATCCTATAAATAGAGAAAATACACAATAGGCTCCCATCCCAGAGTATGTGTGAGGAATAAATCATGTGTTCTTTTGTGGAAACAAGACTGCTATACAACACAAGTTTGATGTTTCAAAATATCCCAATAGATTTGAAAGATGGAAATCCACCTTCAACCCAAGCTCATGGGATGCCGTCCTAACCACAGGCTATTCAGTCTGCAAACTCGAGAAACATCTGCAACTATACAGCTGCTGCAGGCAATGGAGACTTATTCTCCATAGTCTTTGAAACAGATAGACTCTCACTCTGGAAAATTCCTGACCAGCTCTCAGATTTTCCCAGATTCTGATGGAGCTCAGAGACAACTGGGCTTTGAGAAGGTGACCGTGGGCTGCTTTGTTTGCTAGAGGAGGTGATGTTCCTACAGGGTGGTCTGGCTTCTTTAAGGAAAAAAAAAAAAAAAGATACACAGACTAGGAAAAAAAAAAAAGGCAACACAAACCAACAAAAAATGCCAGGAATGCAAGCTCTACCAACCAGACAAATAAATACAATGTGAGATACTTCATAATAACTGGACATCACGCATTTCTCAACCCTGCATAATGGAAACTCTACTCTTCCACCAATCCTTCACATATGCCCCGGTCCTTAGAACTCATGGACTCCCTGCTCTGGGTAACACTGACAATCTGTATACTCAAAGGAACTGACCCACCTCCAGCCTCTAGCGATGATCGCAGGGTCCCAAGACACTCTAAAAGTTATCTCCGTGCCATGTCACTTCTTGGATCCAGGGCCAGAAACTCAGAGCCAAGCAGGTGAAAAAGTCCCCAGTGACTTTCTTATTCTTTCTTTCATAAATAACATATTTAGGGAAGCTATATCGTTGCAACCACCATATTACATCCCCTATGAAATATTTCAAACAACTTGGGAAATTCTACACAGGTAAAGGTTATATGTTTTGTTAACTTGCTTTCTAGCTAACTGTCAGAATGTACTACAGATCAGGAGCTTTGTCCATATTCTGTACACATTCATAGTTTTCAACCTCATATCATCCCCATGACGTAGAACAATAATCACATTCACTTTGCACGTGCTGGAGCTAAGCCACAGAGAGATTAAGTAATTTGTTCAAAGTCACACAGCTATTAAAGTCTGAGCTGGGATTCACACCCAGACAGGCTGGCTCCAGAATCCATGCTCTGAACCACGGGGATCTTTGGGCACTAATGGAATGTGGTCAGTGGGGATCTAGGAGCAAAGCGAGCGAGGAATCCTAAAAGCCTGGCAGCTCTGTTCATCTCTCTTGTCTACACTGATGAAGATACTGACTGTCCAAAGTGGACAAGGCCAGTTTCTTCTTATGTCTGAGGACATTAGAGAGCCCTACTGGGTGGACACTCTCCACTGCAGCAGCACAGGGTCAGGGCTGGCCCTTACATTCCTATAAATGGGGAAAGATCCAGAATTAGAACCCCTGCTATTATCTGGACACTAGGTTCATCTCACCACGAAAACAAGAGTGGAATGGCGAAGGAGAGGAAAAATGAAGCAGCTCGGGAATGTGTTTGCTTTGGCACTCGGCCTTGGTGGCCTCAGTCCCTTCAGCAGACTCCATACCAAGGAAGAGCCAGGAATAACTCAATGGCTGGATTTAGCTTATTTAAGATCTGTGAGGACTGGAGAGACAGCTCAGTGGTCTAGGCGCCTGCCTCGCAAGCACAAGGACCCAGATTTGATCCCAGATATCTCAGGCCGTGCCACCACGCTGGCCAGTGAAACCAAGCGTGGTGGCACACACCTGTAATCCCAGCACTGGGGAGGCTGAGCCAGGAGGATCACTACAAGTCTGAGCTGCATAGTGAGACCCTGTACCAAATGTATGCATATACATACTTGCATAATTTTTAAAAAATAAAAGATCTGTGACCAGAGCACTCAAACACTGTATCCTACTTTCCATATACAAAGCATATTCAGTCCTAGTGCTATTTCAAAGTGCATGTTAATTTGGTACTTAATGTACTTAATGCTGTCAACATCCTGTGAGGTCTCAATCTAGAACAAAAGTGAATAAAGGTTCTTGGTCAGTCCTAACCACAGAAGCAGGCGAGTATCTTCTGGCTCCTGTTTCAACACTGACCCCCCTACTGCTTCTTCCCTTTGGCTCATACATTTGGAAAAGGGCAGAAAGGAAATTCTGACTTAATCGCTGGAGCCACATAAGATCCCGCACTAGCTGTCTTCACACACACGAAATTAAACAACCCCAAGAAATCTTTCTGACAGACACTGAAGTCACAGCTGTGGATGCAAAGCCACGCTGCAAGCAGTTGAACTTTAAACACATGTCGTCTATGCACCGGTGAGCATGGCAACCCTCCACGAGCTGGCTTGTCCTTCCACCAGCAAAAGCTGGCATCCCTGACCCGGGTTTAGTCAGGCTTCGCACCTGCAAGCTTAGGTCTCGCTTCAGAGTTCCTCCACTGAGCTTTCTAAAGGTAGATTGCAATATTACAGCAATGTACACTGAGAAGTGAGAAACAGTTCATTTTACTTCAGCCACTGGCTCTCCAGATATTTCTACTTACTTACCTGTTCTGGTCTCTTACTTCCCTCTCTGAGCTATGGGTATAATATTTACATATCATAAGTAGCTAAAGTCCAGGGAGGAGAAAATAAGTGAAAAATTAGTCAATATAGTCTATATATCCTTCCACCTTCTGCTTTTTTCCCCTCTCAAACAAGTGTTAGAAATCAAACCTCATTACAATGAATGGCAGACAACGGCCTGATTTCTTGGGCCAGTTGAAATTCTACTGGAAGCCACTTACTAAAACTGACCAAGGGGCTTGGAAACCTTCTCTGAACAAGAAAGCCACTATAAAGCCAATTATGATAAGCGGTACTGACTACAGCAGGAAGCCTCCCTGGACCCATCTCACACATGGGCAAGAGCTAAATAAAGTTAGAAGTTCAGGGTTTATTTTAACAAATAACTGAAATAGAGCACCATATACTTTAAATCTCTAATATTTAATATTAAATTACAAAGAAGCATGCTTGAGCTGTGTACAGTGATCTAAAACATGTGTTGCCAGGGGCTCTGGTACATTCTCAGCATGAACGAACCATTGTAGGTATGTGAACTGACATGTCAGCATGATATTTCCCAGATGACAAAAATCTGCCTCTTGCTCATAAACACACATAGCACATATATACACAGGCCGTTCTAAAGGAAAGGACCTAGGGGTTGAGTCTGTATCTTTGCTGTGTGCTATCCTTTTAAATCCATTCAATCAATTATGACAATTCATTCACGCTTTCTTGAACCCCCGAACACAACCATGACAGCAACTTCATTTCTCAACGGTAGCTCTAAGTGCCCACAACGTCCCTGCGCTGTTAGCAGATGACAGCACCGCTCCGACCATAGTCCTACTGACAAGAAACAAGCCCAGCTTTTTGTGCACAACACTCCCGGGCTACAGTGTTGGGAGCCCTGCAGGAGGAGGCTTGACTTAATGCCTAGGGTCCCAGGATGAGAAAACACCAGCTTCTTTGTGTTAAGAAGTTTGAACAGGTTAAGAAAGGGTTAAGATAAGCAATTAATTACAGCAGAGGCAAAGAAAAGCCAGCAACTACACTTACTGATAATCAGATACAAAGAGGTGTGTGCTAGCACAATTCATTATTTTCCACAATGCAGCACCTTCTCCCATTTTCGCCTCCATAATCACCAAGCCCCCTGGCTAGCTGGCAGTCCCCTATTTCCTCTCAAAGGGCGTAGTTTCAGGAATCCCATGGAGCGGGGCTTCATCTACTTAGCACCAAAATTTGTGTCTTAAGACAAAATGCGACAATTTCTGTCCTATCTGTCCTGTCTTCCAAGCCTTACATATCAGTCAGTCGACACCTTAATCCAAAAACACAAAGTCTCAGCCTACACTGGGATGCCCTCCCAGTACTACCGGACGAGTTTACAGTAGGACGGAAACACAAGGAAAGTTAGGGAAGTGCACGAGCCAAGCGGACTTTACCAAAGTTGAGATATAATGTCAGCCCTCCTCCCACCTCCTTGGTCTCAGACTAAAAAGAGCGAGAAGCACAGGGACATGTCACGGACGCTCTGAAAGGCAAGACATTTGAAAATGCGCTTGAAGGATAGCCTGTTAGGCACCCTCTCGGTTCTCTCGCCCAGGGCGTCCCACCAGGTCCAGCGCTGGGAGACAGAGGCCAAGGATCATAACCCTGGGTTACATTAAGAAATAACGTCAGGGGGTCCCCGCTCCATCGGGAACATTTAAAGAAAAAAAAAAGCAGGGACGTTGAAAAGTCATTCTATAAGCTTTTCTTCACAACTTACAAAAACGCAGTCATGAAAATAAGCAACACCCCCTCAACCAGGAGTCCCAGCCTCCACCGTCCTCCCGCCTCCGCTCCACGCGGCCGCAACATCCCCGCTCCCGCAGGACCACAGCCCGAGGGGACAGCTAGAGGGACAGGCGCGGGGCCGGCGGGCGGGGCGGGACCTCGCCGTCGCCACTCACCCGGGGAGGGGAAAATCTCCAGATCGACTTTTTCCGTCTTGATGATGGTGAGAGTCGGTTTGAGATCGACGGCCGCCTTCATGGTGCCGGGAGTGGGGGGCCGACTGGATGAGAGCAAGTTTGCCTGGACTTGGTTTTGGTTATTTTTTTTTCCGCTTTAATGGGGACTGCTAACAAGGGAAAGGGAACGAGGCGAAAATCCGACTCTCCTTCCTAAAACAGACAAACAAACCTCAAATTCCCGTTGAGAGTGCCCTGCGCCCGGAAAATGCGCGCCGGGCACTGTCTCCCGGGAAGTTGGCACTTGCGGAGCAATGAGCGCGCTCGGGTGCAGCCTGGCCGCGCCGCGCCCGCGCCCTCTTCTCGGCTGCGCCGGCTTCGCTCCGTTCGCTCGCTCCGCGCTGTGCTCGCCCCGCCCCACGCGCTCGCCCCGCCTACGGGGCGTGGCCTGTCGCCCGCCGGCGCGCTCCGTGGGGGGGAGGGAGGAGCGGGGGCGGAGGGGCGTGGCCGGACCCCAGCCGCCAATCGCCGCCCGCGGCCGGAAGCGAAAGGGAGGGCGGGGGAGGAGCCGTGCCGGGGCCCGCCGGCGCTTCGCGGAGAGCGCTGGCGGTGGAGCGCCGGAGCCCGGGCCGTGCGCGGGGGCTGCCTTCGCAGATTCGGGGAAGTCCGCCTGATTCTCCACGCATTCCTGAGGCCTTGGTCACCCGCTACTCCCCCTCCCGGTAGCGGCATAGTTTTCCCAGTGCTCGTGCATCAGTCATTCACAAAGACTGACGCACAGGACGTGAGCCCTGCGGACGCAGGGGCGGGCGCGAGCGGGGGTCCGCGACCTGGGGTCCTTCGCGCCTCCCTGGATACCGGGCTGCAGCCGACAGTACTTCCAGGGGGTGCCCAGGGCTTCACAGCCCGCCCTTGGAAGAGTCACGGAAGGAAAGGAGCAGCGCCCTGGGGAGAAATCTGGCTTCTCCGTGCTCAGGACCAAGCCTAAGGCAGCCTGCCCTACCGAGACCCCGAGAAACAGGCCCACGTGCTCCTGCGCTGGCGAAGGAGGCCGGAGCGGGAGAGGGGAGGAAGCAAGAACTAGTTTCTTTTTAATTATTTTTTCTCTGTCACCATTGGTTAAAGCTTTGTCTTTCCTAGACTATTAAATAAAACTGACTGCTCTCTTGCCACCCCTACGACCAAAAAGAATGATGGTGTTGCTCTGGTTTGAATTTCTGTAGTGTATCATTGGCAGACCGTGACGGAATCAGAGTGTGCGGCACACCTCCTGTTATGTTTGGAAAGACAATATGAACTCCACTAATTCCTGATCTGCTGCTCGTGCATTGGTGCTTATAAACACAGTTGATGCTAACTACCAGATCATAGAATTGCATACACAACTGTAGCCAGCTGTTGAAATCTACCTTTGATTAACTAAATGAGTTAACATAAATCTTTCGGAACAATCTCAGATCAAGCTCCTTTTAATACAATTTCCTAATTTCTAAGCATATGTGGAACTCCCACAACTTGTTATAACCGTAACTTCTGATTCTGGTAAATTTTAACAAACATGCTCACCTTCATCTAAGCCATTTTGGGTTTTTGTTTTGTTTTGTTTTTTGTTGTTGTTGTTTAGAACATTAGTAACTTGAAGATTTCCTGTAGCAAATCAGAGAAGGAGCCAGGACTACAAAATAAATCCCTTAGCTCCTGATCCAAGTTCCAGATTATACCCTTTCTTCACTGACCAGAGGAAAATATTTGTATGTGATCATCCAATTTTTGAAAGAACAAAGACTGCTGCAATCCAGCTGTGTTTCCAGAAGGTATGAGAAAACAATGCTGGCCTCCAGATGACAAGAACAGATACTTTTGAGCCTGGGAAAGGCTCAGGAAAACAGCTAATGAATGGATTGTACGTTCACGCACCCAAACAGGCAGCAAAGAAAGGGATCTTGAACCAAGTCCCGCCTTACTATGATGACATCAGTATGACTAAACAAATCAAGAATTGCTTTTGAGAATTTTGTTGCTGTTGCCTAAAAAAAAAAAAAAAAAAAAAAAAAAGAATATTGTTCTAAGTGTGAGCAATTTCTCCATTTGCAAATGCACTTTCCTCAGGGCAGCTCTTTGCTTCCCCAGCCTGCTCCCCTACCTTTCTCTCAAGCTAGCCTAAACACTCAAAGCACTAAAAAGCCCACCATGATTCAAAAGTAAACATGCTCCATTCTAGCAATGAAGGAATTTGCTTCTTCTAATTCTTCAACAGTGACGAATCAACTAGCCAATGGGCTGTGTTTCTAATCCAGTCCTGAAGCACAGAATCCCAAAATGTCTCAATGTCCAAATCAGGGAATGGGTTAGTAGAGTAGGAGTCACCACCGACCTCTCAGAAGGTTACTTCTGAACGTTGTCAGAAGTTATGTATTTGACTTTGAATCTGGTTGAAACTTTGCCTAGGATGAAGAACACTAATAAGGTCATGCTAAAATATTGTTACATATTTAGAACATGTCTAAGCCAATCGAGGCCTATGTCATCCTTGATTTATCAGTTTTGATAAATGACTCTTATTCTCTAGGGCAAGTAGATTTTTCTGCTGTTGTTATGGACTTTAAATGACATTTCTATCTTTATACCCTTAAGAAAAACCTAGCCCCGAGTCTAAGGTATAGCAGATATTTGATCAGTATGTGTTGCATGAGGAACTATCGGCTTTCTGGCTACTGTGGGCTTTTAGTTTGCCAATGGTTCTTCCTAATTTGTAGGCTGAGTTTGATATGTTGTGGCTTGTAAAGATGCTTTTTCCTTCATGGTAAAGTAGACTGTATCTCCAGCACTAAAACCCACTCAGGGTCATGTGTGCCTTAGTCCCCTACCAAAAAAGCAGAGGCAGCCACTCCTTGCCCTTCCTAAACTTAAGCATGATGTTTCAATAGTGCGTGTGATGACCCTTAAGAACTGGGGGGGGGGGGAGAACAAGTACGTCTTCACTTTTCTTATAACACAAGAGTCTGTTTCTCCTGCACTGGACAGGAAATGGCTTTGCATTTTAAATATTCCTTGGACTTTAACTAATTCCATGCAACCAAGAGCTGACACTCCTTAAATTAGTACTGTCAAATTAGAAAAGGTATGGAAAGTCTGCAGGAATTGGGGGACAAGAGTGTAACACTAGGCACAGATGGCATCAACAAAACAGTCCCCTTTGTACAGGAATTCCTTCAACACAATTCCTTACATCCATGCAGTATGTAAAAACCATAAACTTTGGCCTTTATTTACACTCCTCCCTCAATTTCACACCAACCTCAATAAAAAAACAAAAAACAAAAAAAATGAAGAACACGCCTTATCCCAAGCAGTCACGGAAGACACAGGCTCCCACTCCAGAAGAGTGCTAGCTTTGTCTTTTGCTGAATCATGAACTTCAACAGAACAAAGACTGTGAGTCTTGAGCTAAAATCTGAGGTACACATTACCTAAGGTAAGCACAAAAACATCCAGACCACTAACGGTTGATCCACAGCATGTTTATGACTCACAGATGTTGATTTACTGGTATAAATGTAAGATTTAAAAAAAAAAAGCTTTCAAGCTCTCAATTAACAACCTGTCTGAGCTTCATTTGTGGTCTCATTTTTGTTTGAGAAAAATGCAACCGTCCCTGTCACACTCAGAAAGAGGCTTAGAAAGCTTAACTCTAAAGCAAGTGGTTTTTCAGTCATTAAAAAGCACATTGGAGAAGGAAGATGCCTGGAGCTTCAATATCTATGATTGTCCAACAGCAATGAAAAGGAAAATCCAAGATAGGAAGGAAAACTAAAATAATATTCTTAATTACAATTAAATTGCAAAGGGTCTTGGGGTCAGTTCAAGAACCAGTGTCCCAGAATCTGAAGGTGGTGGCTTACTGGTGGTTGATTGTGTGAGCTCACCAGTGTCACTTAACCTTTCTGTGTCACAGCCTCATCTCTGCTGCAGGGAGTAAAGTCACCCAGTCTATCCCTAGCATGTAAAACAGATTCATTAGCTATTGTTGTGAAGGTACAATAAACAATGAGTGATTAGACAGCTGCAGTTAGAAGGGGGAAAGGGAGGAGGAAGGAGAAGATTTGGTGGCCTGTTTCCCTGGAAAACTTTAATAAATCAGAGATCTTATTGAGTGGTGCAGGCTATGGGATAAAACACAGATTTTGAATCTAGCTGCACCAACTAATCTGCTGAATTAACATGGGTGAGTCACTTAATCCTAAAACTCACTTCCTCCATTTGTGAAATAGAAAAACCAATAGCACCTGCCTTTTAAGGCAATTTGTAGGATTAAATGAGGTGATACAAGGAAAGCACTTAGCAAAAGTCAAAAAAGTGTTCAATTAATATCAAATCATTGTTCCTGTCTTTAAGATCAAGGGCAACATAGAAAATGTATGAAATCACATTAGCTCTTTCTCTCTGGCCATCTCTTTGCTGAGTAGCTTGGTACAACTCTCCAGAGAAAGATCAGAATAGCTATTATCTTTAATGTAAAAATCAGTGTAAGCCTGTCCCTCTATTCTTGAGTTGGGAACTGTCCAACCTTGGCTTCGCTTGTAAACTTCCAGCACTACCTAGATGGGAAAGAAAACATATTTGTATTTGTCCTGCTGGTTCTAGAACTGCTGTGCTTTGAACTCTCAGAGGAGATCCCATTGTGCTGCCTCTGTGGCTACCAAATTTTAGGTCTTCACTGATGACGCAGCTGAGCTAGACAGAAGCACCTTCGTGATGTCCAAGAGCAGCCCTCCGATTTCCCAGAGGGAAAAGAAGAGCTTGGGGCAGAATGTGTCATCCTGCGGAGTACCCCACAATCACAAGGCCATGTCGGTACAGCACATCGCTGTCCTCTCCACAGCACCCCCTGGTATTTAGAGGATCACTCTGGCAAGAGAAGTCAGGCTCACTCAGCTTGGTCTTTGACATCCTTGAGACATAAAGCAAGATTGCTTGTGCAAGGGCACAGATCGATGATTGGCTAAATTGTTCAAAGTCCAACAATATTCTGTGCGCTGGATGTGCTGTTGTAGGGCAAGTACATTTCAGGATAACCACGCTATTATTCCCTGTGGGAGACAGCTTGGCATGGGCTATAAGGAGAAAAAGGGTCTGGGTTGGCTCTATTGCTGTCTGCAATTTCTTTAGACTATAATTATGAACCATTCAACTGCATCTGCAGCCCCAACAATGTGGGATGGATTGGCCCAATCCACAGACCAAGCGACATTTTAAAATCCATCGGTTTAGACATCACGTATTCTTCTTGCAGCAAATCAGACTGTGCTCAGACAGACAGAGATGAGGAGCTGCCAATCAAGGCTACAGTATTCGAAGGCCTCCTCCACACCTTGGGGCTGTTTGCGCCTCTAAAGTATGTTTCCGATGATTGCTGCTCCTTTCTGGGTCTGAATAAACGCAGAACACAGGCTACCCCCACGAAGCTGTGCAGATCGTATAACTTGCATTCCAATTTGTGTTGCCCTGAGTCAGCCTCATGAGGAGGTGGAAAGATGGTGGCATTAACAACAGCAGAAGTGGAGAACCAGGCTGCTAGCAAGGGTTCCACACCCTGCTGCAACTGGATTCCCAGCCCCTCTCCCCCAAGCCTGCAGGTGGCTTCATCCTGGGGGGAAAAGCTACAGCCTCCTTCTGATCTTACCCTGCTTTTCTCTTAGGTTACAAAGACAACACCAAACTTCAAAACAGATGTTCTTTGCAGTTGTGGTTTGAATCGCACATTAAGAAAATTTCATTGTGGAACCTTCCTCCCTTCCCACCCTCCCCCTCGCTTTCATTTAAAAGGCCAAGTCGGTTGCCCCAGGGGACTTACACACACCACCCTAGAGATCAAGGAGCAGAGACAGGTGGTGAATTTCTCCATGCTGGTCTTGGTGCTGGGAGTTAAGCAAAAGCAACAGCACTAGAAGAAGAAATAGCCCGACAGCAAAGGGGAAGGCGACAAAGAAGCAGCAGTGGAGTGGGCTCCTGCGGGAACAAGGGACAGACCCACCATGGGTGCTGATGGGGCAGAGGAAGAGGAGTCAGGGACTCCACAGTGCTGCTTCTCTAGAACTTCTTCAGAGTGAAATTAAGAAAAGTTTCTGCACATTAAATGAAATCACCAGCAGAGTAAAAAGGAAAAAACACAAATTGGGAAAAAAATTTAGCTGACTGTCCTTCAGACAAAAGGGCTTCTATCTAGAACATATGAAGAATTTTTAAAAATCAGGTCTCCAAAATTCAATCAAAAAATGGGCATCTGAGGTGAATCAACATTTCTCAGATAAAAAAATATAAATGGCAAATAAATATATGAAAAAATGTTCAACACCAGTGGTCATTTGAGAAATGCAAATTGAAACAACACTGAGATTCCATCCCACTCCAGAAAGAATGGTTGTCACCAAGAAGCCAACCAATAGCAAATGTCAGAGAGGCTGTAGGGAAAGAGAAACCCTTCTCCACTGTTGGGGGGAGATCAGACCAGCACAACCATTGTGGAAATCAGCGTGGAGGGCCCTCAAAAACCTAGGGTTGGAGGTCCCTTTCAACCCTGCTGTTCCCCTCCTGAGTATTTTTCCAGAATTGAAATCATTATACCATAGTGACATATGTGCACCTGTTGGTTATAGTAGCACCACTTGTCATAGCTAAGTTTTAGAAACAACCCAAATTCCCATCAACTGAGGAATGGGTAAGAAAGATGTGTATTTTTACACAACAGAGCATTATTCAGGTTTAAAAAATATAAACTTGAGGCTTTTATAGGTAAGTGGATGCAACTAGAGACCACACTCACAAGTGAAATAACTCAGACCCGTGTGTGTAAACATCACATTGTCTCCCTAGTGTAAGAACCTGAAGAGTAACTAAAATCTAGAGCCGGGGAGATGGCTCAGTGGAATAAGCCCTTGCCTGGCAAGTGCAGGGGCCTGAGTGCAATCCCCAGTTCTGCCCCCACCCCCAAAAAAAAGAAAGAAAGAAAAAGAGTAACTAAAATCTGAAAGGTACAAGAGCTACTGTGAAAGGGAAAGAATCTGTTCAAAGGGAAGGAACAACTGGGATGAAGAAAAAGATGAAAGAAAGAAGGGGAAAAATATCTGTCTGTCTATCTATCTATCTATCTATCTATCTATCCATCTATAGGATAGCTTGGATAATTATCTTGCTCTTCTCCGCTGGTCTATTGAAGGAGTAATTTATGCTAAAAATTTTTTTCTTTTTATTTTCTTATAAATTTTTAACCAATTTTGCGTGTTTATATCTGGTAATGTAAACAACTAATGTGAAGACAACATTATACAAGATAATAACCACTGCTGTTTGTTTCGTGAAATGCTATGTTGCTTCTAATGTTTGTTTGCTTTCATTGCTAATTTTTGTTTTCTTAAAAAGAAAGATGAAATTAAGACCTGTGACGTGTCCAGCATCTCCACAAAGCTCGCTTCCTTGTCCTAGGCGAGCGACAGACTTGGACCTACCAACAAAACAGCAAACTGAAAAGCCCAGCTCAATAGGAGGACCTTATGCTGAAAGGGGTGCCAGGGGTTGCAGGATAGAAACTAGATGGCTGGACCCCAAGAGGTCACAAAAGGCGCAAGGACAGGCTGAAAGTTTAAACACACAGTGGGTTTTTTTCCCTATATGCAGACATCTGCATAGCAGAGTATCCCCCCCCCCGCAAATTTCCATCCTATTCCCCCAGGTTGCCCTTTTCATGCTCTTCAGCCTTCCTGCGCATGCCCAGCGTAGGAGGCAGCATTCGCTAGCCTGCCTCATAAGCTCCTGTAGCGCAGCACCTGAGGCTCAGTGGTTATGACATCCTGCACCGCCGAGCTGCAGACAGTAAGGGCTCAGCAACGTTTATTAATTAATGAGCAGCTAATTTGCTACGGTGGATCTTTACAGGAAAATCAGACTTATTATCAATTGCGCTTTGTTTTGTTTAAAGTGAAACTCTAATTTGACCAAAATGTAAAGAACTGAGTGTGTGTGTTGGGGTGGAAGGGAAGAGGGGTTTAATCCAGAACACTTCCATTGAACTACATTCTCAGCTCTGTTTTTGGCTTTTATTTTGAGATAAGGAATTGCTAAATCATTTTTTTTTTTCAGTACTGGGGTTTGAACTCAGGACCTTGGGCTTCCCAAGGAGGCTTTTATGCTGTTGAGCTCTCCTTGGCCTTCCACTCATTTTTTTAAGCTGGTCTCAAACTTGCAATCCTCCTGCTTCAGCTTCCCACAATGCTGGAATTCTAGGTGTGCATCACCCCCTCCCCCAGATAAAAACTTTCTATTTTTTAACCAAAAACATTTTTATAATGTCTCACTTTCCCTTTTCTGTTTATCACTGAGAGAATGTGGCTAACATCATAATATTAATTTGACTTTTTTCATCTGAGTAGAGAAATATGTAGTTGATTGTGAGGGGGAAAATGGCACTTGGTTGATCATATAGCAAGCCGGCTGTTGTATTATCAGGCTGGACATTTTGTACAGCATGTTGCTCGAGGCAGGCTTCAGGACTTTCTAAACTGAATTGAATTGAATTGAATTGAATTGAATTGAATTGAATTGAACTGAACTGAAATGAATTGCACTGCACTGCACTGAATTGAACTGAAATGAACTGAATCTTTCGTTTCACTGATTCCCATAAAGGTAAGATGCACAAATGCTATATACATTATATGTAAGATAAGAGAAAGATATGCAAAAACCCCCTCAGTTTATCCATCTCTCTAAGAAAGAATAAGATGTTCCAAGCTTTCTGGGCAGCCCGCTGGCTGTAACATATCCCCTCCACCTTCTCAGATTGACCATAATCAGGCAGGTCCCAGAACCACTGTATCTTGAAATATATGCTTTTGCTCTACAGAGATCTCCCACTGGGAGAAAGGGGATAGGTTGGTAGTAAACATGAATGATGAGAGAGTTAGGCTGAAGGAGGAATAAGACAAGGAAGGACAGGGACAATCAGCTGAGCTGGAGCCACACACACACACACACACACACACACACACACACACACACACCACCCTCTACCCCAGTGGGCAGTACAGGCATATAAAAAGGCCAACCCTCTAGCTAGGACAGAATGGTACACCAACACTCAATTTTTTGTATGTTCTAATGGAAATCATGGTGTTGTAATGTGAAACTTGGCTGATCTTCAACTTCGGAGACCAAGGAAGTAATGGGCTATTAGGATTTCTCTCCCAGGGTTCTGGGCTGGGTGGATATCATGAGCATATATGATTTTATGTTACTTTTCCAAGACCTGGGTTCATATAAGAAAAAATTAAATGTGGAACAATGAATCATCTCACCAGTAAATGCAGCCTTCTCTGAGCACGTCTTTGTAGTTACTCATATGCATCTTTCTTACCTTACCTCAGCACCTTTCGTCAAGCTGCATTATGGGGGCCTAATAAATTTATATGAATCCTACCTTCATTGATTTTTTTTAAATTTTATTTGTTCATTTTTGGTACCGGGGATCAAACTCAGGATCTTGAGTTTGCCAGGCAGGCATTTGTGTCGCTGAGCTACATCCCCAGGTCCATTTTTATTTTCCTATTTTTTTTTCTTTCTTTCTTTCTTTTTTTTTTAATTTTTTTTTTTTTTCAGTACCAGGGATTGAACTCAGGCCCTTGTGCTTGCCAGGTAGGCTCTTAAGCCATTGAGCTACATTCCTCACCCCATTTATCAATATTAAACCTAGTGACACATGAAGTGAAATGCATAGCACTTATTAATAAATTCTTATCCTGTAGGACTGGCCAAATAACTCAGCAGATTAAAGCAGCTGCAAGCAGGCACAGGGCTGCAGTTCAGTCCCTGGACCTGCTGTGCCAGCCCCGCCCCAGGGCACACTGAGACGGCGATTGAGGCTGGGTGTGGTGGTGCGCACCTGTAATCCCAGCTCTTGGGGGGCTGTAGGTGGGTCACTACAAGTCTGATCTAGTAGTGAGACCCTGAACACCCTGTAGGCCCTTCCCTAAAATGCAAAAAAATTAATTAATTAATTAATTCTTATCCTGCCTCAAACTTCTTCTTTGGTGTGTTCTCCCCTGAAACGTATGCACAGAGTTCCATTGACTATGCAGGAACATGCATTTAGAATAAAAACTTTAGGGACCCTAGTACCATTATTCAGATTTAAAATTAACAAAACACCACCAAATATACCATCTGTGTAAAGGTGACATGAAAAACAACCGTAAGCAGGAACACGCCACCTTCCCTGGCACGACCGCCTGAATTGCATTCTCTGTTCTTACAGCCAAGGAGACGGGTGAGGTCCAAGTAGTGTGCAGGGAGCCAGCTGCTCGGGGTACAGCGAGCTTCTGCTGCAGGATGAGGCAGAGGCGCACAGTGCTGGTGCAGCAGACCTGGCTGAGCTCTCGTTTATCCGGACTGGCTCCCGCACAATAAAAATCTTTCCTCCTTTGAGTTGGTGGAGAAGAGAGAAGCAATGTCATGTGTGTGACGTGTTAAGGAAGCCCTGTGGAATCAGCCAGGCCTGTGAGACACACTAAGGAGCCTGTGTCTCAACATGATAGGTAATGAGAGGTCATGATAGATGTGGAAGATGAAGAGAGAGATGGGCGAACTTACTGCCTCACACAATTGTATTGCATCCAATTTATCAGAAACATATGTTCTCACCAGACTGGGAAACCATCGTGAAAGCCCTCACGGAAAAAAATGCCTTGGGTGGGACGGGCCGCCGGGAGCCCATTGGCCTGGGCCGAGGGAAGGGCACAGCTGGGTGGGGAGCTGGCAGCTGACTGTGGGCAGAAGAACAAGCGGCAGGCAGCTCTCTTGTGGAGGTTCCAGGGAGAGAGCCCTTTCCAGGAATTAAAAATACTAAATAATGTTGAGAAATTTTTAAAATAAAAATGATTGAACTTTTCTTTCAGGGAATTCCACGCCACTGGCAGATGGCCAGCAGCCGGTACTCCGGGTCCAGGAAAGGCCTGGCATCCACACAGCGATGCTCATCTGGGTTTCTGGGGTTGTTTCCCCTAAAGCTGATGCTTGCTTCCAAGGAGAGTATTTTCTTTGATTTAATTGAATGGAACTGAGGCATCGAGGTAAAGAGACAATTCCAAATAAGTGTCCCTAGTTCCAAATAACCCACACAGAGACCTCCAGTTTCTTGTCCCACAGAAACTATTAGGCTTTGGTGTCCTTGCTGCATGGAATACATCTGCACTCTAAAGTGACTGGGGTGGGGACAATGTAGCATAGTGGTTGGTGGCATAGGCTTCGTCAAGAGATAGACAAGAGCGTGTGTGTGAGCTGCCTCACTGTCCAGCTGTCAGCCCTTTGGCCTCAGCAAGCCTCAATTTCCAGAATAGAGATGATAAAAGTGCCCCATTCATAGAGCTGAGCCGAATATAAAGTGAGCACGTCAACTGCTTTGCACTGAGCTTCACACAGAGCGAGTGCTTCATAGCTCCTACACGCTGTTGCCATCTTAAAAAGCAGAACTGCGACTTCAGATTTAGTGAGCCTACACATTTTTCATGAACAGTGATGCAAACCGTGTTACATGGTACACGGGATTGGGCCATGGTGTCCCTTCTTTGTAGGTGCCTCTAAAATCATGACAAAATTAAGAGATAGTTTTAGGTCTAAATGAGTAAATCACACAAAGCCTGGATGTGGATCCTTTGGTGGGATGAGAGGGATTCCCCTTACAGAGATGTGGGATGTACTTCTGAAAGTCCTAATCCTAAACTGGCAACTGCACCAAAATTAGCAGTGAAAGGGAGCCTTTATTCTCTCTTAAGGATTCCTTACAATACTGGGTTCTCTCCTTTCGTGGTTACAGTCTTGATGCCCAGTCGATGTTTTCATACAACATGAATGCAATGAGATCTTCGTAGGCAAACGGCCTTCCCATCTGACTCTCCAGCTGAGGAATAAGTTGGCAAGAGTCTCCGCACTGCTCCAGGCAAGCTTTGCACGGGGCTTCCCGAGGCCGGCCGCAAACCAGCTCCTATTAGTCAACATACCACTGCAGCCTCTCCAGGCAAGCCACGATCTTTGAACTATCTCATCTTGCTCCTTCCTGGGCTGTCTCTTCTGCCAATTAGAAGTTTCCTCACCATCTAACCTGTGTGATGTACGTCCATGATCTTCTGCTGAGCTCTAGTGGTGCCGTGCGCATGTGTGGCAGTGACAGAATCCTGGATCCATTTGGCTTCCACACCTCCCCCAAATCTGACTTGCCATGCGGGACTCAGACGAAGTTTTCTGTGCTGGCGTGGACTCCCTGTGCTGAGCAGCTCCCCAAGAGTCCTCACCTTGCCCCTTGGGCTGCCTCCCAGAACCATCGATGCTCCTACGACTGTTCTTCAGAATTACAGATTTTGCTATTTAGGGGTGATCGCTACATAATCTCCACCCTGGCACTACCTTTGCCTGGCACCTTGTCACGATGGCTGGCAGTGTGGAACACACCTAGTCTCCACACTAGCTTGCCCTCTCTGTTTTGGCAGGGTGAGAGCCATATTGTAGACAGAGAAAGCAAACTTCACTGGTTTGGGGGTAGCTAAGGTGGCCTACCTTGGACCTGAGCTAATGAAACTATAGCTTCGCTACTTCCAACAGCCAGAGCAAATAAATGATGGGGAAATGCTCCAAAGTGCACATGGCTGGGCCCTCCGACTCCTTTTCTTTTCTTTCTTTCTGTTTTTTTTTTTTTTCCAGTG
>NDGN011504294.1:6671-16938 GCA_002564285.1 Tympanoctomys barrerae
TCTCTCTCTTTCTCTCTCTCTCTCTCTCTCTCTCTCTCTCTCTCTCTCTCTTTGTCTCTCTCTCTCTCTGTCTTTTTGAGACAGGGTTTTGCTCTACAATTCAGGCTGGCCTTGAACTCACTTTATAGCCCAGGCTGGCCTCAAATTCAAAGCAATCCTCTTCCTTCAGCTTCCTGAGTGCTGGGATTACAAGCAAAAATAATTTCATCTGGAAATTTCTGGAAAGATGATTTTTTAAAAAAATATATTTAGTACAGAATCTCACTACGCAGATCAGACTCAGTGATCCTCCTATACTCAGCCTCCCAGTTCTGGGATTACACATGTGCACTACCATGCAGTCTCGGTGGCCAGTTTAGCACACCTGGGGCAGGGCCGGCATGGCTGATGGTGCTGGGGATCGAACCCCGGTGCCTGTGCTTGCCTAAGCAGGCACTTAGCCCACTCAGCTATCTGTGCTTGGACCTTGGATTTTAGGGTGTTTTAGGGATGGATTTCTAAACTAGTACTCCTCTGGTTTATGGGACCAAGTCCTGTAACCTAGGAACCCTATAAACATGGTTAGAGCCAAGGAGGGATCCATGGAGCTCTTTTGGGAATTGTCCCCAGCCTGAAGTGTGACAATCTACAAACTTCACCCATAAGCAGCAGTATAAAGAACAAATGCTTTATTTCTTTTTTTTTTTTTTTGGGGGGGGGAGCATTACTAAGGATTGAACTCAGGACCTTGTACTTGCCAGGCAGGTGCTTAAGCCACTGAGCTATCTCCCTGGCCCAACAAACTATTTCTAAACCACCCACCACACACTGAAAGCGTTAATGTGCTGTGGTTCTCCTGCAGGTCCTGGATTCCTGCCTGCTCGTGATGGTCACTTTTTTTTTTTTTTTTTCTGTTCCTGTCTGTGTGACTCACATTTAGCACAAGGATGTGCTCTGGCAGAGTTTTTGAGCCTTGTGTGTGTACAGATTATACGCATTTCATTTTTTGTTCTAGACTTCTTTTATATTTGTTTATATATCTTCTATTCAAAATCAGTTTGTAGAGATGCATTTTTGAAGTACATTTTAATATATCAATCAATAAAGACCTTAATCTTTAGAGAATTAAAATCGATTACACCAATAGGTTTTAAATAGAAAAGAGGGCTGGCCGAATAGCTCAGCAGATTAAAGCTCCCGCAAGCAGGCGCAGGTCCAGGAGTACTTGCAGAGCTGCTTCAGAAAGTGGCAGCCGTGATAGCAGAAGTGGACGGTATTCAAATAGAGTAGTAGCATTGTGAGATGGATTAATGTTAACGTGTTTTACTATAATAATATTTTAAAATTTAAACTGTACTATATCTTATATAGTATTAAAATATATAGCATAAAATATTTTTATATAGTGTGGTATATTATGTTTTTATCAAGCCATGAATTGTGTATAGCTTAATATAATACTTCTTTATTCTTTCTTTTCTGTGCTAACCTGACCTTTCTCAACTGACCATGGTATAGAATTAAAATATAATCCCTGAAGAATTGTTACGTGATTCATGCTTTCTTTAAGACCAATGAACCCAACAGTTTTTCTTTTTTAAATAGCCAAAGTAAGTACTTTGTACTTCCCTGGGCTTACTATTGCATTTGACACCAACATGACCCATAAGTTTAAAAATGTTTCACTCACCTCTCATGTGGAAGAATATATTCATAGTTTATACAGCCAGGTTGACTTTATTTTAGTTTTATTAATTAATTAATTAATTTTGATACTAGGGATCACCCCCGTGACCTTTGCATTAAGCTAAATTCCCACCCCTTGTTTATTTTTTATTTTCAGACAATTCTCACTAAGTCACTAAATTGCCCCGGTTGGGCTCAAACGTGCAATCCTGCCTCAGCCTCCCAGAGTTCTGGATTCCCAGTATACACCATGGTACCCAGCCAGTCTGGCTTTAAGCTAATTGCCTACATCTGTTTGGGGCACTTTAACAAACTTCTTTAGTCTGGGTAATTTATAAATAGTGGAAATCTGTTGCTCACAGTGGTGAAGGTGAGAAAACCCAAGAAAAGGGTTCCAGCAGATTTGGTGTCTGGTGAAAGCTTGCTTTTTACTCACAGAGAATGACATTTCTCTGTCCCTCTCCATAAGGGGACAGGAACTCCCTTCAGCTTCTTTCATAAGGGCATCAGTCTGATTCACAAGGGCAAAACTCTCATGACTGAATCACTTCTCCAAAGACCCCACCTCTTAATAACCACCTTGATGGGGATTAGATTTCAGTGTGAGATTTTTGTTGTTGTTTCTTTTGTTTTTGAGACAGAGTCTTGCTGCAGAGTCCAGCCTGGCCTTAGATTTGCTATGTAGCCCAGGCTGATCTCAAACTCATGACAATCCCCCTGCCTCAGCCTCCCAAGTGCTTGGATGACAGGTGTGCGCCATCACACCCAGCTAATATGTTTTTGAGGAACGCATTCAGACCCTAACACCAAAGGTTCTCCTACCTGGTGATTAAGTAAAAATGTCTCCTATTCAGGAGGAAGTTCTTATACTTCTCCTATTCAAGCTTATCACTCGTTCCTGAAGAGTACAAAATTAGGAGTTAGTTCAACTGGGTAATGAACTTACAAGCTGCGTAGGTCTCACATCCAATGTCGAGTGAGTCATGTGGTGTAGACACTCTCTTGATTCTTCTGTACTCTGCATATGAAGCACATAAGACTCCCAGAATGTTGTGGCCGTTCACTGGAGTCAGTAAAAACCAGATAACGACAACACTTACTGACCAAACACTTACTGAACTAATACCTAACATCACCATGCTAACTACCTTGCCTGAGTCATCTTCTTTATTACTTTACTGAGGTGGGCACTTTGTAAATTTCCCCCCTTTTTGTAGATAAAGAGAATGAGACTTCCAAAGGTCTCATAATGTACCCAAGACCATCCTTACAGTGACTACACAACTCTAGCATGACAGATGGAAATGACAAGCAAAGGCTCTGAACTCTCCTTAATGACCTTTTGCCTTATGAGCCATCTTCTCTGCAGAATCTACCATCCACCCTGGGGAGGCAAGTTGCTAAATAAGCAAAAATGGTGGCTAATATTGCAGTTTGAAGCCCTTGAAAGTTGTTATGGTTTGTATCTAGTTGTCCTCCCAGAGCCTCATGCAGTCATGGGGCTGGGACTTCCAATTTGAGATTAACTCATGATCCACTGGGATTATGAGTTTTTAGTACTGCTGGTATTATGGGTGTGAGTCCTTCCCCCAGCCTGGGGCAGATAGCCTGAATGTAATATAAGAGAGACAGACAGACTTTCTCTCTGCCATCATTGTTGCTGCTACTCCTCCCTTGGCTCCTCTTGCTCTTTGCCACCACCATGAACTGATGCTCTCTGCCCTGTGCCACTCCGCCTTGGAGCCAGCCAAGTATGGACTGAACCCTCCAGGAACTGTGAGCTGAATAAACCTTTCCTTTCTTCATTTTGAGTGTCAGGTATTTGGCCCAGCAATGAGAGAGGAGTAACTGAGACAAAAGTGATCATAAATTAAGCTATAAAAGTCTCTTTTAATTAGAAGAGTCCTTGTCACATGGTACGTCTCAAGACCTTGAACTAGTCCTTCCTTCTTTCCTTCCTTCCCTTCCTCCCTCCCTTCTTTCTTCCTTCCTTTATTGCCCTCCCTTGATCCTTCATTCCCTCCCTATGAGCTCTACCACCGAGTTACACCAACAGCCTCCAAATCTTTATATCTCATAGCAAGAAGAATCCCTGGGGACTATCCCTTCCAATCCTTCAATTGAAAGATGAAATAAATGCGTCCCAGAAATTGCAAGCAACTTGCTGCAAGCTGCACTGCTCAGTGACAGCTGGACCTGTCCTCAGCAGGCCTGGACTCTCAGTTCTGGAGTCTTAGTTCATCATGGTGCTGTTTGTCTTTACCTGAATCATTCTGAAGTCCCAGATTTCTAAGTTTAAATTTATAAAATTAAAATACATAAAAATTAGTAAAAGTTTAAGACTTCTAAATATAGAGAACCAACTAGTACCACTTAGCCCAATTTTCTTTTGCATTGGTTTCAGTATTTTGGCAAAGCAATCTTTTAATGTGAATCATAAAATGAGAACATTTTAGCCCTGCTTCTATAAAGTGCAATAACTGGTGCATTTGGACTGTGTTTCTGAAGATAATGGAAATGCATTTTTGAATTGAAAATTCCAACCTCGGTAATTTGCTGATTTGCTTTTTCCATCTAGTCTGCATTATAGAATTATTCATGAGGCACTTTTATCGCTGCAGGAAGCTTGGCACCTACTTGGACGTCTTCTAGATGGAGCTGACATCTCTGCTGTCTTCTCCAGGACTCTCTCTCTCTGACGTGACGAGGGCCTAACCACACGTCTGTCTTTCCTCCATGCAGCATGGCACCACGCTCCTCATGGTCGCCTCGTACGCTGGCCACATAGACTGTGTGCGGGAGCTGGTTTTGCAGGGAGCCGACATCAACCTGCAGCGAGAGGTAAGTCAGGTTGTGCACGCGAAGAAACGTGGCCAGGCTAAGACATGGGAAGTCCTTGTAACTGTGGACTAGCAAGGAGGACAAGAGCCACGCTTTTGTCCTGAAAGCCCATTGCAGGGTTCATTCTGTCTAAAATAAAAAGACTATCTGGGGTCCAGTACTTAATCTAGGAACATGAGTGTATTTCACTCACAGTTTTGAAGGCTCCAAGCCTGCGATTGGAATGCCCTCTCTGTTGGGTGCATCAGAACATGGCAGAGTAACAGAAAGTGAAACAGAATGGCCACATGCAGAGGAGAGTGAGCATAGGGGCTGACCCTGCTGACAACAGCCCACTCTCCTAAGAACTGGTTCATTCCATGAGACCAGCATTGGTCCCTTCCAAGGCAGTGCTCACCAGCGACTCCCTCTCACTGGACCCCTCCCCCACCTCTGAACAGTTCTGCCGCCTCCATATCACCACATGGGGGCCCAAGCTTGCAGCATGTGAGCCTTTTCAGGGCACATCCAGACTGTATCAGCAACCAAGCCACTTACTACATTTCTTAAACACTCGTGCATCTTGTCAGAGCTGTAAATCAGTTCTTTCTTCCCTTGGGATGTGGTGCTACCGAGCCGAGAGGATTTTCCTGGAGATCATTATGTGTTTGTTTAGCCACCAGCCTATTCACAATGAAGCTTACTTGCTAGGACACTGCAATCATCCTCAGCACCCCCTGTTTTCAGAGGACTTCTCTACCTGGCCATTACTAAATAAGGCATCCCAAAAAGGCCACGTGGGTAAACATCAGGCTGAAACATGAGCTGTGCCCACACTTCATATTCAGAGTTTGATCTCAGCAGAGGACCCATTCTTGATCCATTCCTGAGAACCGTTAGAGAGGCCAGTGTGCTTTAGTGTGCTTCAGGGTTCAGGTCTGAGAAGGCTCCATGTACTTCTGGGCTGACCTAGGAAGGGAAGCCAGCACTTTGGGACACCTGCTCTGGTCATCTCAAGCGTGGATGTGCCCTCTCAGTCCCCACTGGCACAGCTCTGAGATGGGTATCCTGGGCACACTTTAAATGAGACTGGGAACTTGATTTTTCATGTTCCAGCCTTGTCCCAGGGTCTGTCTTGCAGCCAGTGTTTCAGAGAGGTCATTCATTAGCCAGTCTGTCACAAAGCCAATATATGCCCCTAGCCTGCCCCACTGTTACCAGTTGGAGCTTCTTTCTGAGTTCTTGGTATCTGAAACAAAGAATTGGAAAGATGCAGAAAAGAAGTACTCTCTGCAGTGAGAGCAAGCCAGTGCAAAGGCTCACAGCAGCCAATGATAGGAGAAATGAGTCTTTTGTACCCTGAATTCCCAGGTTAGCTCTCCTTTATGCAAATCAGGCATTAGGAAAATCATCCTATCAAACACTCACTTGGCATGACACCGTGCATAAGCTGTTTCATTAAAAACTGCTGTGACTTCCTCCTACGTATAAGGATCAGAAGTAGTGTCTTATGCTTGGGTTGTGCCCCACAGCCAAATGAAGGATTGAAAAGAGTATCTTCAAATTGGTCCCATGAACAGCACCACATTCAAATGAAAGATTGAAAATATAGTTTCTCATTGGTCCAAAATAGCGCCGTTAGGATTGGTTCTGTGTCCAGTGACCTGCGCACAATAATGAGGGTGTCACTCTATCAGGGCTGTCCCTTCTCCTGGGAGTGTTCCTCACCCTGCTGCCTCTTTTTACCACCACACCTAAGTGGACCAAGTGAAGACACAGTAGGTCTAAAGGCTGTGTCAGGAGTTCCTCCTCTCAGTCTGGGGGATGGAGGTGTTGGCTGGGAACCAGGGAAGAGTGACACTTGCCTGGAAGAATCTGGGCTCTGAGTCCTTTCAGGCCTGTTTCCGAAAGGCTGATTTGTTTAAAGGAGCAGGATAAGACTATAGTGAAATTAATCTTCTAGCAGATTCATTTGTGCAATTTGTTGTAACACTAAATCATTTTTTTAGGTCATTTTCATTTAAGCAATTTCCTTCTGGAAGGAAAAGAATCTTTGAACATGTTTAGAATTATAGCTTAAAATTACCCTCACCTTTTTATTTTTCCTCTGCTTGCTAGTCCTCACGTATTATAGCTTTAAAGCAAAGACAGATTTGCTCTAATAAAAACAATATGGTGCGGATCTGCGTACTCAAAAACATTATCCCAAAGGGCAGCACCAGCATACACAAAAACTGCTTTGGAACAACTGAAAAGATTTGGAAGAAAAAAGAAGCATTTGATTTCTAGCTGGCATATGGTTTTTATTATTTTTTTAAATGTATTTAGTACAGAGCCTACAGGGTCTCACTACACAGATCGGACTCGTAGTGATGCTCCTGTTTTCAGCCTCCCAAGCGCTGGGATTACAGGCTTGTGCCACCACGCCCCGTCTCAGTTGCCATCTCAGTGCACAGCAGGGGCAGGGCCAGTACAGCCCACAGGGTGGTATATGGTTTTTATGGTTTCTATTTATCTGTTCAAATTGCAATGGCTCAACTGATGTTGGAGATGAAAGCTCTGCACTGGGAACGATGGCCCTTGAGCACTCAACAGTGTGTGCTCTGTGGAGGTTTAAACGGTGGTGCTAAGTTTTCAGCAGTCTCCTGAATTGCCGGAGACCCTGGCTATCCGGGGCCCTGAGAAACCCGAGGGAGACCAACCTCATGTGCCTGTTTTGGCAGCTGAACAGGAGCACTTTGCTGAGCTTTCATGCACACTCTTAAAGAAGAGGTCCTGTTGCTAAACCATTTTGAAGTATCGAAATATTTGTTTCCTGAAAACGTCCCTGTCCTTGCTTGCTTGGCTTAGCTATCTAGGTACACAGAGCTTGCTACTGACGCAAACTTTTTAGTGGCTAAAAATCCTGAAAGACTGTTGCCATAAAAAACAAACAGCAACAGGGTTGTCTTAGGTTTGTTTGTTTTTGTTTTTTGGTGCTGACACAAAATACCTGACACCCTAAGTTAAAGGAGAAAAGGTTTATTTAGCTCACAATTCATAGAGGTTTCACTCCATGGCTGGCTCCAGGGCAGGGTGGCATGTGACAAAGAGGCATCATAGAGGAGAAAAACAGTTTATTGCTGGCAAGACGGCAGAAGGAACAAGGGACCTTAACAGCGTCTTTGTGCCCCTTTCATTATACCCAGACTACTTTGGGAAGGCAACACTTCATCCTGGTGCCCTTGAGTCTGGCATTGCACCCACCTCACTCTTGTAAGGACCTTAGTCATTGGATTTAGGCCCCACCCAAGCACTCAGAGATAAACTCCTCAAAATCCTGAGGTTCACCCAGGAACTAAGGCCTCACCCTTGGAGGCACCACCGTTCTTCCTACTTCACCAAGAATAAGTTTTTCCTTTCACCTTGTCACTTTGCTGCCCAAGGAATTGAATCAGTTCAGATGCAGCTCCTCCCTGGGCTAGAAGCTTATGTAGAGACACTGTTTCTGGATTCTTTGCAAATGTATAAATCATGTGCCCTTGAGCTGAATGTCTTAGAGCTGGCCTCTCTGTCTCCTGCAGTCAGGTACCACCGCCCTGTTCTTTGCTGCCCAGCAAGGCCATAATGATGTTGTGAGATTTCTCTTTGGATTTGGAGCATCCACTGAATGTAGGACCAAGGTAAGAGAACCTGATTGACTTTATACCCTGTTGGAAAAATTTTAGCAGCCACAGCCACCCATTGTTCTCCTTTGTATCTTGTGGTACAAAGTTATGTCTCCCCTTTTACAAGATTCTCAAACCCAAGGAAGTGCATCTCACAGGGCTTCCTGGGATGCTTCAGAAGAGCCCTAGGGATTCCATTCCAAACATTACATTTTGTTTTGAACACAAAACTGGAGAATATCATGGGCAATTTCTTAGACTCTGTCTCGCATTGGTTGCTTTCTGCAATAGGACACTAAATTTTACAAGCAAGAAGGACACAGTGGCGGGTGACTCTCTGACTTCCGCTATTCTCAGGTGCTTTATTCTACTTGAAGTCAAATCCCAATATATTCATAAGAATTGTTAGAAGTGTTGATCTAATCCTGGGGAATGCAAGAGTTTTCTAGAGATTGTGGTTTGGCAGATAGCTTGTTTTCACGAGATACCCTCAGTGAAAGATACAATACATAATTACAGTTTGTATAGTTGGACAGGTATTGTGATTCTTTCTTTAAGGAAGTTATTGATTTTCTTTCTTGTTCTTTTTGTGGTGCTGAGGGCTGCACTCAGGGCCTCATGCATGCCACGCAAGCACTCCAGCGCTGAGCAACATCTGCAGATCTTTTTCTTTTTTTTTTCCTAGCCAAATTGCTTCAGCCTCCTGAGTAATTAGAATTACAGCCTTGGACCACCATTTCCATTTTTCATTTCTAACATATAGAGAAGAATACCAAGACTGCATAGAGATCAACTTTGTGTTCATAATGATTTTACATGATACTTGTTTGTTTTTTGTGGTGACTGGGATAAAACTCTGGACCTTGTGCTTGCCAGGCAAGCGCTTATGCAGCTGAGCTATCTCCCTGGCCTTACACAATGTTTGTAGTAGGAGAAGGTTAAGTGCCCCAAAAGTTTTGTAATCATTAGGTCATTTTTTAATTTTTAGGTCATTTCCTAAAAGTTTTTCAAGTTGGAAACTTCTAAGTTTTCTTATCCAATGTCTGTGATACTTAGATATCAAGGGACTTTCCAGTGAGCTTTTTTTTCTGTTCAAATACTATTAAGTAAATCTGAGTTTTACACAGGTTTTCTGTCTTTTCTAAACCCTGCTGTTGGATAGTGTACAGTATCCAAATATAGACTAATATACAGTAATACAAAATATATTTTATGTTTGTATTTTATTTTTAAATATTATTTCATAAAACTGATGCATGTAAAAATAGAAAATTTCATAAATCTTAAATCTTAACTTTCTGAAGTAAATCAACCCAATCTGTGTTACCATACAGCTGCTTTTGATTTCTGACTTACAAGTTCATAGTGGCTTAGAGCCTTTGAGCCAGAGTCAGTTTTTCCATGCTGGAAACCCACAGAATACAGGGCCTGGGATGAGCAAGGCCACACGTTCCCCTTAGGTCTGCGGCAGGGGCCGAGGAGCTTTCCAGGGGCAAGAAGAGAGTGTTGAGAGGCCATGGGTTCTAAGGTTACCCCCGTCATCAAAATGCATTTTGCTTTATGGTTCCTCTCTTTATGATTAAGTCTATAAAACTTATAATCTGAAAGCCTTCTATCTTAATTGTGTTTAGATTCTCTTGCCTCTTTAGGTGAAGAGCTAGGAAAATTGATAGGACAAAGCTCAGAATCAGTGGTGCTGGTGCTGCTCTTAAGCAGTGGCTTGCTGCCTCCACCAGCCTCAGCCTTCCGCCCATCTCCTCTGCTTGGCCTGTTCTTCAAGGCCCAGCTCAACACCTTGCCCCACTGCTGGCCCATTCCTTGCCTAGGCTTTCTCCAGCTCTTTGTCACCCAGGATGTGGTCTGGCTATTGTTACATCTCATGAGGGTAGGATTTTATTGAGGGTTAAAAAAAAAAAACCTGTATCGATAAAAGAATTAGAGATGAAAGTTCAAAAGGAAAAACAAAATCCCTTTTTTGGAAATGGAGAAAGAAAATCATTGTACTATAAAAAAGAGAGAATGAAAAATACCTGTTCCATATTATGCCTAAGATGTTTAATATGCAGACAGAGAGTGAGGTTAAGCTTAACAGCCTAAGTTGTATGGTAATAACAACAAGCTTGTCTTCTGGATGG
>NDGN011504355.1:2597-13517 GCA_002564285.1 Tympanoctomys barrerae
TGTGTTTTGCCAAACTTGTTCCAAGTAGGTGCTTTAGACCACTGAGCCATCTCACCAGCCCCCTTGGGTTTTTTTTAACCACTGAAATTCCAGCCATGGGAGTAGTGTTTTGATCATGGCAAATCTTAATAAATCATTTATAATAGATGAGAGAATTGAGGACCTTAAATCACTTTCTGTTCGCAATTGATACAACCAGGCATTATTGTTGTTCTGCAGGAGGGACACTTCACTAGGCATAAATTACACAGGACTTCAAGGGTCGAATTCACATGCCGCCTCTGCACTCTGTGGATTCTGAAGGACCTGGGAGTCTCTCATCCTCTGTGCCTTTAGTCTGACCCAGACGACACCAGTGCAGGTAGTCATTTAGAGTCTTGGGTCATCCAGAAATTTAGCAAGTGTGTTGTTTTAAGATGCACTGATCAACCAGCAGTAAGGCACATGTGTTTTGTATGAATGAGAAAGTAGCCCACTGATTGATATTCAGGACCCACTGGGGAAATCAGGACACATAAGGGTAGGAAAAGCTCAGAGTCAGGCAGAGTGGAGCAGCTCTCCAAAACTACAGAAGGCCAGAAGGTGGTGAGAAAAACACCGCACAACAGACTGGGAAGGAAAATGAGCCAAGAAAAGTTGGCCTTCAAAGAGGCAGATGGTGACAGGAAGTGTTCAGCGAGGAGTGATCGTGGTAAAAATCACCAACTACAGAATTACCCATTCTTACTTTGAAGCACTGGGAAAAAATTAAAACTCTTTGCTACAAGAAAGGGTGATTGCACAGCAGCAGAATATTAAGTAAGTGTGTATTTCTATGAGGGAACAGCAATGTGGAGTGCATCAGTCCATCAGAATGGGAAGTTTGCTCAGGAATTGTGACCGAAATTGTAAAAAATGTGTTGTTTTACCTCAAAGCAGTTGGATTTGTATGGAATTGGTTTCTTTCACAGTTGTAGTGTAAGAAAGCATTCTCCTGGAATGTTCCTAGGCTGTAAACGTAGCAGCAATCATTTTCCAACTGAAAAAGATGGGCTAGACATTCCCTTTTTCTCTCTCTTTAAAAAAGATTGCGGGGGTAGGATGAGGAACATGTGAAGTATCATCGCTGGACTTGCCTGAAAGTTGAAAAAAATTATAGCAGAGAAAACTAATAATTTCCAATGATAGGATGAAAATTTGAAAGAGTAGCAATTATTTATTTATTTAGGTACCTGGGATTGAACTCAGAACCTTCTGCTTTCCAGGCAGGTGCTTATGCCTCTGAGCTCTCTCCCCAGCCCAGTAGCAGTTTTTTTATATTGAAAAAATTTCATATATGAACAAATACAAAAGAAAAGACATTGTAGCAACCAGTTTTGTTTGTTTTTACTATTTTAAAGATGCTTCCCCAGTAAGTACTTTTCTGTAAATAAACTATTTCTGCAGAATGCCACTTACTTTCCTATGGAGTAACTTCACAGTATCAGATCTTAAGCTAGAAAAATAATTTATGCTGGTAAAGAAAACATCCTGCAGCTTCCGTCCTTATGATTTATATACCCTGAAATTATAAAAAAAGATCTTCTGAAAGGGGAAGGAATACACCTAGTGGGCGGCCTCCTAGGGTAAATCCTCACCATAAGGGTCTGCCCTTCAATCTGTAAGACTATCCCAGGGAAGGCAGATTAAAATCTAGGAAACCAAGTAACTTATCTTCAGTGTGTTTTTCTGAGTCAAGTAGTTATCAAAATATTTGTAATAAAGCAAGAAAACAGTGTCCAGATAAGTCTCCTTTGAGCCAAATGGTAGTACTGGACTGTGATCCCAAAGGAACTACGAGCATAAAACTACGTCATCATTCCCAAGCGACAGCTCAGCCTTTATTGCTGAAAACCTTCACGTGAAGTTTTTGTTTTAAGTAGACTGCAGCATGCAGATTTTGTTTCAATTTAGAATCTTAATGTTTGATAAGCTCCTTTAAACAAGAAGTCACTTACAATGAATATAGCACTAAGCTAGTAAGATAGGTTCTGATGAGAAGTGGTCTTTTTCCTGAGGTGGTCATGTTCCAAAATCACATGACAGAAATTTTCTCCAGTTTTCCCTACAAATAACAAGATGGGAAAACCTGATTACAATACTATATTTTATGAGAAAAGCATGTTTCTAAAGAGAATGTATATATGAGGTGAAATTCTGGTTAGTGTTTAAAAAACTTTTATAGGAAACTGTTTACAAGTAGAGAAATGAAGGCACAGATATTTAACCATGTTGAATATCAAGGCTGAGTTTAATATTATAGGTAGAGATAGAAGTTAGGGCTCTAGGGCCAGCCAGATACCTCAGTGGATTAAAGCGCCTGCAAGCAGGCACAGGGGCTTGGGGTTCGATCCCCTGGCCTGCCATGCCAGCCCTGCCACCGGGGAGCACTGAGACAGCAACTGAGACTGGGTGTGGTGGTGCACACCTGTAACCCCAGCTCTTGGGAGGCTGTAAATGGGCGGGTCACTATGAGTCTGATCTAGTAGTGAGATCCTGTAGACCCTGTAGACCCTTCTCTAAAAAAAAAACCCAAAAACCAAAACCAAAAACCAAAACCAAAAACAACCCCCCCAAAAAAAAACCCAACTTCTTCACTGAATAGTGGTTTTTTTTTTGGGGGGGGGTTGTGTTTGTTTTTACCCATAGACTTATGACATCTTTTCATTAGTTATTTAAAAATAAAATGGGTTGCTCAGATCTATCTGACTACCTGAAAACATCCCTATCACACACACAACTCACACTTGCTATTTCTCTTTCCACCTGTGCGTATCCCTTTGTGCTTTTCACTTCTATGGCACTGTCTGTGTGTCTGGGGCTTTGTCACTTTTCTGTCTCTTGGGAGAAAATACCTGACACCACCAGCTTAAAGGAGGAGAGATTTACTTTATCTCATGGTTTCAGTCTGTGTGTGGCTGGCTCTGAGGCCATAAGGCTGTGGGGTAAGGGCACAGTGGTGGGAGCTGTTCAACCCACAGCATCGAGGAGTTGAAGGGAAGTGGGGAGGTCGAGGGGGCGCCCCCAGGCCACGTCTGCAGCGGGTCCCAGCTCCTGTCTGTGTGCTCAGCTACTGAAGTCATCAATGAATGACTCCACCAATGAGTATAGCACTCTAGTGCCTCCTCACCTTCGCAACCCACCTCTGAGCACGTTAGAATGTTTAGGGGACATTTCAGAGCTAAGTAACCTTCGGAATTTGTATCCCACTCCTCAGTGCTGCATATGCAGCTACAGGATTAAATGTTTGCCCTGCTGGGTTTTGGTTCCTTTTAGAACAAGAGTATTTACCTTCTTCCATCATATGTTGAGAATATGAAGTTGACTTTTTAAAATTTTACAGCTAAAGAACTGCCTTGAGTCCCAGAGAAAGCTTTGGACTTGGACTTTTGAGCAGTGCTGGAACTGCTGAGGCTTTGTGGGGGACATCGGTGTGATTTTGGTTGTATCCGGGAACGTTGCATGCTGTTAGCCAGAATTATGTATTTGGCGAGCAGGTGGACAAGGCTGCAGTGTGGCCTTAGCTAGATTGCCCCCTTGATTGACCTGAGATTTGCTTGAAGAGGAGTGAAGTACACTTCAGGTGTGTCTGGAGGGTCGTGGGCGCATGACCCGGGTGCTACGTCTGCTCGCGGCCCTTTCTCCTCTGCTGTTCCCTGCTTTGCTTTCGGCTGCTGTGAGCTAAGCAGCCCTGCCCTGCTCCAGGCTCCCACCTTAGAGCTGCTGACCATGGACAGAACCCTCCCAAGCCGTGAGCCAAACGACTGTCGCCTCTTCCAAGTTGTAGGGTCAGGTAGGTTCTGTTCTATTCTGTCTCTTGGACTTTTCTGTCAAGGTCTCGCTGACAGGGTTGGTGCTCATCCCCATGATGCTGAATTCTATGTTCTGCTCCAGTTTTCCCAGCAGATTCCTTATATTTTGAAATGAATCTCTATCTTTCCTGCTTATATGGTGGGAACCTTGCATGTTTCTTTGTCATCCTTTGCTTGGTCTACCTTGTTATTGCCAAGAGTACAGTTTAAGCTTTAGAGTGCTTTATTATAATTTGTCTTCGGCTCAACATTTTATGTTTTAGGGTGTACTCATAGTTCTGCATTGACAGCATACCTGGAGGGAGGCTGCGAACTCTATCAGTAGGAAGGCGTGTCCAGGGAGGGCGTTCTAAGATTTACATTCTCCTGTTTTAAACAATTTATGGTTGTGCGTGGCATTTCACTTCAATCTATCTTCCTTGACTTGTTTCTATGCTACTGTTTCTAACTTAATTAACTACGTGTGTCTTTTTTCTTTAATAGTTTTGCAAGAGGTTTTTCTAGTTCAGCATTTTGCAAGCTGTCCTCAGAATACTAAAAGAAAAAAAGGTCAAATGAGCTTGAGAAATTGTACAAAATGCTTGAGGATTCAAAGTACATATTAACATAAGAAAAGACTTGAGAAGTTTTCCAGTAAAAGGGGAAAGTTGTGAAGTCTTCTCAAGGATGAAAAGAACTTGTGTGGAGGAGGGCTTTTTCTTGGCACAGCTGTTAATATCCCCTGGGATAGATTTTTATTTTTTTCCTTTACACCAGTTTGAGAAGTGCGCATCTCTTTTCATTATCTTATCATAACTTTATATAAGCAGATTTGAGACTTACTTATGCAAGTCATTGTTTTATTTTTATTTGATCCATTATTTTTATATATTTTAAAATTGTGATTTGTTTTATAGGAATATTTCTACTTTTTAAAATTTGAAGGTTGCTTAACTAAAGAAAAAATCAAGTATAAATTTGGAAACAATTCCATTCAAAAATAATGTCAGGAAAATATCCTAAATATTATCACAACCAAAGAGGCGAAAGGTCAATACAATAAAAGTAACAGAACAATGATGAAACAAATTAAGACACTTGAAGATATAAAGACCTTCCACATTCATAGATTGATAGAATTAATATGGTCAAAATACAATATTACCAAACAATTTACAGATTCAATACAATTTCCATCAAAATTCCAACAATGTTCTTCACAGAACTAGACTAAAATAATCTTAAAACATATACAAACACAAAAGACCCAGGATAGGCAGACCAATCTTAATCAGATCAAGGTTAGAAGGTGCCACAATAACTGATTTAAAATTATATTTTCCTGACACTATTTTGAATGGAATTGTTTTCATAATTTCTTTCACAGTTAGTTAATTATTGGTGTATAGAGAAGTTATTAATTTTTTTTTTTTGGAACCAGGGATTGAACTCAGGCCCTTGCACTTGCCAGAGAAGCGCTTACTCCACTGAGCCATCTCCCCAGCCTGAGAAGTTATTAATTTTTAATATTGATTATATATTCTTTTGCATACTTCATAGAATTTTTTGAAAAATGGGTATATTAAACAATCTAGTGTGGTAATTTAAAAAAAAAGTCAAATAAAAATGTAAAGGTATGACAGTCTCTCCACGTATATTGTTGGCCCATTCGAAAAGTTTTAGTATTCATCAACTTCATTAGTGCTGTCTTGTCAATGTTTTGTGACTTGATTGATTAATTGATTGATTGTACCGGACACTGAGCCCACCTAGGGCCTTTGCTCCGGCCTACTTCCCAGTGCTTTAAAAATGTTTTATGTTGAGACTCCGCCTTGCTAACTCACTAGCAAGTCCAGGCCGGGCATGACCCTGCAGCCCTCCTGCCTCAGCTCCACAGAGTGCCTATCCGAAGGTTTCTTTTTCATTTATTTCTTTAATTTCATTTTTAAAATGAAAACTTTCAATTGTATGTCTCTTTTCAAAAATTTTTCTTTTCCAGTTTCAGCATATGCTTGTAAAAGGCTTACCTATGTTTTTTTCTTATTAAATTTTACCTTTTAAAATTTATCACCATCTTTCTGTCATGACCTGTACAACCAATGAGCTGTTAACATTTCATGTGTACGTTATAAGGGAAAGTTCTTGTATCTGGGTTATTAAAATGGGTTGGTTTTCATGAATTATTTTCTTTTTAAAATCTTCATTACCCTTGTTTTTGTCTGCTAGATGTACAGTAAGCAGGTGGAAGTGAGTTGATCTCTTATGGAAATGTGTATTTCCTACCTATAGTTGGAAAGAATTTTGCTGTATTTTTTTTCTACAATGTTCAGAATTACTGACTTATGGCATCTTGTATCTTTGTAAAATAAAAATGTTCCTTTTAGTCCCCTCCCTCCTTTATTGCAGGTGGGTGGGTGGGGTACGGGGGATTGAAGCCAGGGCCTTGCTCTTGCTAGGCAGGCACTCTTATCACTGAGCTGTACTCTGTCCTCATTAACTTATATTTATTTTTCCTTCCACTTTAAGACAGGGAGTGTTTCCTAAGTAGCCCAGACTAGCCTCCAAGTGGCAGTCGCCCTGCCTTAGCCTATTGAGTAGCTAGGATTGCAAGATACCATGTCTAGCTGATTTATTCCTGTTGTTGCTATTGTTTTATATAGTTTGCCTTTTTGAATTTTAGATTTTCTCACTATATACATATTCTTTTTGTGTTCATTTTAATATTTTCATACTATTTTAGGTGTGTTTATCACAAGTGGCAGAATATTTTCTTCTGAGGTCTTAGGCTTTTTTGTTTTGAAAGGAAAATATAAATATAGATGATTTATATTTGTGTTTGATACTATTTTTATGGTTTTATTTTTTAGTACTTTTGTACTCTACATTTTATAATAAAGGTCATGTTTTTGTTTTTTTATAATTATTAAAAAGGAATTGCTGGGCTGGTAAGATAGCTCAGCAGACTAAACACCTGTTTAGGCAAGCTCAGGGACCAGGGTTCGATCCCTGGGACCACATGCTGTGCCAGCCCCATCCCCTGGGCATGCTGAGCTGGCCACCAAGACCCCGCATGGTAGTGCACATTGTAATCTCAGTGCTGGGGAGGGTAAAAACAAGAGAATCACTATGAGTATGAGCTGTGTAGTGAGACCATGTACCAAATACATAAAAAAGGAATAGCTTATCAATTCTACCGTTACTTAAAGATAATACAGACATGACATTTTTATTATGAAAATATACCTTTTTCAACTTTTGATTTTTTTGTATTTACTGAGAAGTTTTTAATCTGATTTTTTTTCCTCCACTGGCCTTTATTTTTTATCTGCATGTTTATTTTTTCAGGTTTTTATTTTCATTGCTATGTGTTCACAGTACACAATGATTACATTCCTTTTGGGGGATGGATACATGTACCTAACACATCTCAGATACCTCCCTGGAGAGGCTTTCTCTCTTCGTTCCATTAAACATATTGCTTTATTTCACTGTTCTTTAGTTCCCCTGTTCTATGTCTGTAATTAGAATTCCATAAGAAAAAAAAAAAAAAAGAAAGAAAAAGAGTTCCATAAGCAGATAGGCTTATTTTGGGGAATACTTAAGAGTTCCTGGGCTGTGGAGATGGCTGAATGGAATAAGCGCTTCTCTGGCAAGCACAAGGGCCTGAGTTCAATCCCTGGTTCTGATAAAAAAAAAAAAAGAGTTCTTAAGAAAGCCTCTGTTATCTTTATTGTTAAAATAAACCCCATCATCAGTCTTTCTCTAGTGACTCTGGTTCTTAAACTAATTTCTTCATTTTGCTTTTCTTTTTTTTCCTGAGACAAGGTCTTACTTATGCAAATTACACTGCCCTTGAACAGACACGTAACCCAGGCTGGCCCCGAGTTGGTAGGGGAGCTTTCTGCCTCAGCCTTACAAGTACTAGGATTACAAGTGTATGCCAGCATGCCTCGTTAATCTCTTTGCAGCTTTGAGCAAACCCTTTGTGATCAGTACACCCCTTACGTGCTTATGGATAGAGATAGGGTGTAACCAGTTCTGTCTTTGTCCTGCTTTGGACACAAAACTTGAACTGCCTATTTCTTGGCTGTATAAATGAGAATAAGAAGTAAAAATCTGCCAGAATACTTGATATTGGCAAAAACAAACAAACAAACAAACAAACAGAAAAAGGACAATTCATCCAAAGACTGATTAAAGTTAAATATATTAAACAAATTATTTCTGAAAAAACAAATGCACTTAATTTCCGTAAAGACCAAGGATAAGTTTTAGATTAATGGTTCTCAATGGCGGGAGGTTCTGTATGGAGGGGACATTTGGCAGTGTCTGGAGAGGACTTGGGGTGTCCCAGGGAGGGTGGGAACCTACGTGGGGCTGATGCCCTGCCTGTAGTGGGGGAGCCTGTCCGTGCTGCTGGGCCCTGGGTCCTGGGGCAGCTCCCATAGCCAAGAATTCTCGGGTTCCTGAAGTTCCCAGCGCCACACTGCACCAGCGTCAGCTCAGCCTGAAGGGCCACGGCAAGGCTTCGGCTCTCTGTGGTCTCTGCATTTTGGACCTCAGTCCTCTCAGAAGCTATGACCTTGAGTCTTAGCCAAAAGAAAATAACTGAAAATATTCCCACACTGAAAAAATTCTCTAGAGGAATCGCTGTCAGCCCTAGAACTTCATGGCTGTATTCTCAGTAGAGCAGCCAAACCTTACATAGATCTATAAACACTGTTCCTTTGAGAAGGATTTAAGCAAACTTCATTTGTGTATTTCTAAAGAGTAGGATAAATGGTTTGGTAGGGAAGCAGTTCTTTTCATTAAATTAAAGTTTGGGTTAGTGTTTCCTATGTGTAGTGATTAATTCTGTTTAAATAGGAAAATGCTAAATCCAGGGGCCAGTTAGGGTGATTCCGTCCCCTCAAGAGCTCCATCACTCCTTTCCTGTGCCTTGCTCCTCATGTGATGCCGATCCACTCACCTTCTGCGCCCCGGGGAACGCCTCAACCTGCGGGAAATCCAGGCTCTTGGACCCCAGTATGGTCTTAGCCTACCTGGGTGTTAAAAGAGCCCCAGGTGACTCCTGCACATTAAATATACCTGGAATGCACATTTTTTGGTTTCATTTGCAATTTCAGTGCTCTATTTCATGTAATATAAGACTGCATAAGCTATTTTCTTTTAGAAGTAGGATGAGGTAAAGATCTTTTGTGTGTGTCTACAGTTGTCCATTCCTGATTTATAAAAGAAATACATAGGCACACACATTTAAGAAACTTCAGAAAGATATGTGTAATTTAAGTGCAGTTAACATCTGGTGACTACCTTTTTGTCCATTTCTTATGCATATATTAGAGTTTTATCTTGCTTTTTTGTTGTTTGTTTATTTTTGGTACAGGGTCTTGCTATGCAGCTTGGACTCATAGTGATCCTTCTGTCTTAGCCTCCCTAGTGCTGGGATTACAGGTGTGCCACCACGCCCGATTCTAGGCCAGAATGGCATGTGGCACCTGGGATTGAACTTGGGACCTTACACCTGCCAGGCAGGCACTTAGACTGCCAAGCTATCTCTTCAGCCCTTGCTTTTTAGATTTTGTATCATAAACTTTTTCTAACTCATTTTCTATGGTTACTTGTAAGGCATCAGCAGTCCTGTAATATTCCATTTTATAAATATAACATAATTAGTTATTTAGTTAAGTACTGTTGTTAAATTAAGAAGAAAAGATGGATTTGGGTACTTGGTAAAGATGCTTTATTCTGTCACGACTCTGTGAAAAATGTCTCACTGTATCAGTCATATAAAATACAGGTAGTCATAATACTCTTATTTCCTGTATGATACAAGTAATAGAAGAGAGTGACTAAAATTCTCTGTCAGTCACAGAGTACTGTCCAGCGGAGGTACCATACCTGGCAATTTGATACTGATATTAGATGTAATTTTTTTCTTTAAAAAGTCAAGTAAATGGGCACTTCATCCTGTAATATGTCCATCCCTAACTGCCCATTACTTGCTCCTGAAATGGAAAGTTTTCTTAAGTTTCCTTAAGGACTATGCATTTTATGCCAAATTGTCAAAAACTCTTTATCAGGTTGCTCAAAGAATTGACCTGATGCTCAAAGAATGTATAGTCTTAACATGAAAACAACCTTGTCTCAGAGATACATGTATTACCAAATATATTAGTATAGACAGAAAACAAGATCTCCCATAAATATTTATTACCTGCTGTTTTCTGCGAATTCAGTGACCAACTATCAGAAAGCTGGTGGTTTAAAACAGCAGCAATTTCCTCACAGTCAGCATCACTGGGCTAAAGCAAAGGTATGGCCAGGGCTTCCGCTCCTCAATGCTCTTGAGAAGAATCCTTTCTTCTTCCAGTTTCCTGTGGCTGCTGGTATATTTTTGCCTTGTGCCTGCATTACTCCTATCTCTGCCTACGTGGCTATGTTGTCTCCACCTCTGTGTAATCTCCCTCTTGAAAGAACACGTGTGAGTGCACTTTGAGCCCAGGCTGGTGATCGAGCATACCCTCACCATCTCAAGACCCTCCATTCATCACATCTGTCAAGACCCTATTGTATTTGCCCCATAATAACATTCACAGGTTCAAGGATCGGGGCTGGGTATCTGTTGAGGCGCTACTATTTTTCATCTTGTCATATTGGGAGCTTATATCTCTCAAAACCCTGAACAAGTGAAAGTTGAAGGATAAAATAAGAGAGACAATGCAGTATGGTTCATGGGGATTCAGGAAGGTCAGAGCTCTCTTGGAGTTAGCACAGAGACTTCCCTGGACTGTCAGTATATATTGGGTCATTAACTTATGAGGGTGTTCAGGAAAGTGGAGGCGATATCAGAGACAGAAGGCATGCGAAAATGAGCAAGGCCTTGAGAAGTTAGAACAAAGATATTCTAAGCAGTAAATCTTGCTAACGAGACAGTTGTCTTATCCCTAAGATTAGCAGTTAGGCCCTTTGAATTCTGAGCTAGTGTCCTCAGCTGTGGTCTTATGTTGCCTTCAGAGGGGGTGAATGGAAGCTTTTTTTTTTTTGGAACCAGGGATTGAACTCAGGGCTTTGTGCTTGCCAGGGAAGCGCTTATTCCACTGAGCCATCT
>NDGN011504387.1:0-13745 GCA_002564285.1 Tympanoctomys barrerae
CTTCTGTCATAAGGACACGCCTGTAATTGCATGGAATGGGTTGATTCCGTATTTGGGGCAGTAGGTAAAGGTGGCATTATTCTTCAGGCCCCAGGCTCTTTCTACTCCTTTCTCCTCTTCAGAAGCTTTCAACAGGAACAGCATGGCTGCTAAAACTCTGAGCCTCAAGGCTAAGGAATACAACAGCTGCTAGAACTCTAAGCCTTAAGGCTCCGTGGGAGTAGGCCAAGGCTGCAAGAGGAGGACTGTCTTTGCACAATTTTCTGTTTCCAAGGGAGCAAATTTCCTCACTGAAAACATGGATTGAAACTTGCCATGTTAATTCTGAGAGAAAACTTACAAGTAAGCCAAAGCACTATCACCCTGGATTTTCTACCTGATGCAGAAAGGGAAATGAGGCAGGGCCACTCCCTCTGTATCTCCTGACGGAAATGGTGTAATACTCCAGAGAGGAGGAGAGAGACGTTTTGACCAGGGTGCAGCGTCCTGTGGCCGGAACATCCTGCAGTGGGAATGGCTAAAATAGAATCATATGGTGCAGTTCCACAAGCTGTTCTTAAAAAATGAAGCCTTCACAATTCAGCTGTCCCTTCCAGATTTGTCCATACGAGCCTCATCAATGCCATCTGCTAACTTCCCTCCTCAACAGCTCGGCTTTCAAGCATGTCTCAAATATATTCTCTGGGAAACCCAACAGAATAGGAACAGAGGGGTCATATCCTGTGCATTTAACTTTACACTCAAGTACAAGTTAAATAATGCAAGCGTTTAACAGCTGGCTGAGTTGTCTCCGCTCTATGCGGCATTTCATGAAACAAATGGTAATTGGATCCTAGACCATTGTCAAAGCTCTATGGAGTCTATTATGGTTTTGAAGAATAAAACTCCATGTATATATGTATATTTGTGTATAGATATAATGTATATAAGCATGAAAAAATATATATGCATATCTTTGTTCTTTCAGTCTCGCTCACTGGGAGAAGGGCAGAGATCTGCTTTGGGGGCACAGAAGGATAAACACTTAGAATCGCATTGTGCTAGAGCTTAAATGACCCTGACTCCCCAGATCTCAGGTTGGCTTCTGTCATAAGGACACGCCTGTAATTGCATGGAATGGGTTGATTCCGTATTTGGGGCAGTATCTTTATGAGTATAAAATATGGAGCATCTACATAGCAATGATGACTTCCTTATGGAGAAATGTGTCTCAATCTGGAGGGTCCAAACTGTCTTCCTTTCCTCTCTCACCTTGCCCCCCCATCACACCCATTCACTAGGAACCTTGAGCATGACTCCACAGTTTCATTCTGTACCTCATCCCACCTACTGATGAGGTGGTAGAAGGATGGCTCCCCTCCCACCAAACTCCCATGTGGCCCACAAGGGCGTGTATAGAAGGAACCAGAAACCCCATAGAGTGAGTTGGGCTAGCGAGTTGGGTTGCATGGACCTTGCTGTGCTACTGCCCCAGTGTAAGGGTTGGGTTAGGGACATTAGGAGAACAAGGTGGCCACCCTCCTGCCCTCCCTTCCTTCCTCCTCTTCTCAGAGCAGGAGCTTGCAGTGGTGATAAGTGGAGATTAGGTGGGAAGGGGCACTAAAAAGAACTTCCTCCTCCCTTCCTCCTTCTTCCTCCCTTCCTTCCTCTCTGAGAGACCTTAAAGAGACAAAAAGGATGGTGGCAGCTGCTCCAAAAGTGGCAGGAAGGGAAGACTTTTGGGAGGGCAGAAGTGTGGAATCACAGTCAGGAAAAGGACAGTAAAAGCAAGGAGAGAAAGGTCCTGGAGAAATGGGAGGAGCTAAGGCTGGCTTCCGTGGATATGGCAGAAACTGCCCCGAAGAGCCTCTTTCTATTATCCTTGGTCCTTACTTCCTCTTTCCTGCATCCTGACCTGCTCTCACTTACCACTGGTCACAGGTTGTCCAAGTCAACAGAGCAGCTGGATTCTGACTCACTGATTGCTACCAGAGCAAGACTCAGGCCAGCCTTGTCTTGTGCCTCAGAAAGGGACATGTATCATGTGATGGCAGCTTTTCTTACAGTCAAATAAGTGATGTCACATGTTAATGATCTCACACTTCCCCTGACCCATTTTCTCATCACTGTATTTTTACTATTAAGATCTGTTTGAGTTATTTAAAAGGACTGTCCACCAAAAAGAGAGGGCGATATGAAGGATCCAAATAATTAAAGGATCTAAAAGCCAAAGGAGGGTAGCTTACACTGATAGTGTTCATTTTATTTCATCTGCTTCTCTACAGATGACATGAATGAAGCTATTGGCATATGACCTCTCCTCTTTCCTGCTGAAAAAGATACAATCCCTACTCTTCTGCAAACACTTGTCAGAGGCAATATTTGCATCTTTTTTGTTGTTCTTGCTTGTAACTATTTGAAAAACAACAGAACCACCCATCAGCTCTAAGTGTTTTGAATTGGTATAGAGGAGACTAGTAGCTGCTGGGCCTCATTCACAATACGTAGACTTGTTCATAAAGTCACTAGCTCAGTATCAGACTCCACCGATTGATGCTGCTCAGAGCCAGGAGCTCAGGCAGAGAAGTGCTCACAGGTGGCAAGCCGGGAAGTCTGCCAGTCAGAGGCAGAGTTTCTCAGGTCCCTGGAAGAGCCAATGGTAGCAAATGTCCCCCCAGATACATGAGGCCCTGAAGAGGCCCTGAGGACCTGATGGTTATTTAAGTCCCCTCTTCTATTCGTGTATATACATTCATCATACAGTTCTTGAGCATCTGCATTGTATTTAAGTTAATTAATTCATTTATTTGAGACAGGGTCTTGCTGTGTAGCTCAGGCTGCCCTCTAACTCACTGTGCAGCCCAGGTTGGCCTAGAGCTTGCAGCAATCTTCCTGTCCAGACTCCCAAGTGCTGGAATTACAGGTGTGCGTCCTCATGGCCTGGCGGTGTCTGCATAGAATTTCTTAGAATTAGGTATGACTCCCTCTCTAGGTCAGACCGTGTTTTGATTTTTCTACAAGTAATGAAAGAGAAATTTTGGAACACTTAGAAAGAATGAGGTTTTCATATGCCTTTTAATCCCTGTCAAGGACAATGCCGATACTACTGTGTAGTGTGGAGAAGGTAGGTACAAGGAAGGTTTCAAGGGTTCTGCTTGGCTGAGCCCAGTATGAGAGTCCCATTAAACATCAACTTGTCAGTAATCCAAGACCAAGGGATAGATATAAGCCTGCGAGCTATCAACATGTAGACAACACTTACCCCCATAGCAGTGGCAGAACTTGCCTAGGGATAGCTAAGGACTGATTCTGTGGACACACCAAAGAAGACTGGGAAGGAGAGACCAGTAAGATAAAAAGAAAATAATATAAGTGGTGAGCTTGGTGTCAATTATTTTAAAATGGACAAATGATCAGTTGGTCAAATGCTCCTGGCAGGTTAAGAGAAATGTGGATTGAGAATTATCTCTTGAACTTGAGTAGATTAAAATGCCCAGGTCTGCCTTGGCTTGAATATGTCTCCCAAAGCTCAGTAAGCTTAATCTTCAAATTCACATCATTAATGGCACTTGGGCATAGGTTCTTTGGGAGATAATTAGGATCAGATGATATCATGGGGCTGAGGCCCCATGATAGCAGCTTTGTAAGAAGAAGGAAGGAGGGAGACTCACTTGGCGGACCATGTCTGTCTTGTGAAGTCCACCACCACATTAGAATACAGCCAGACCATGAGACGCTGGTACCATGCTCCTAGAGTTTCCAGCTTTCAGATCCAGAAGCTAAATAAGCCTCTATTCCTCATAAATTATTCAGTCTCAAGTATGTTGTGTGTAACAACACACTAAGACAAGGATGTTGTGTGGGTAGTCTCTGTAGAGACATGCAGACGAATATCTGAGGAGAAACAGCACAGAAGAGAATGAGAGATGAACTGAATGTATCAAATCCAGAGACTGGAGCAGAGGCTTCCTCTAGGAAGTCACTTCTCTCAGCAGGAAATGAGCCTTTATTTTCCCCGTGAACTTAAGAGGATATTTTCTCTCACCAGCTTCGTCCTGGTCTGCCTGTGTTACAACAGAGTACGGTACCCCCAGCCTCTTTCCTCATGGCTATCTTCCATCTCTTGTCCATACATAAAGACAAATCCCTCCTCTGACAGAAATATAGACACTGTGACATTCCCTGAATAAAGCTATTTGTTCATCACCTCACCTGGCCATAGGATCTCACTTCTGGTGTCTAACTCTGGTCTATGTCATGCTTATTATCATGGGGCTTAAGGTAAAACAGGATTAAAGTTTAAAAATTATCATGGTGAACAATTAGATTTTATGTATGTTTACATACTTTCCAAAATTCAGTTGAAGGTAGAAATTTGAGCCTAATATAATGCATAGTTAGCCTATAGATTTTATCCTCAAAAAAGAGGAGAATTCTAATTACACCTAATTACTCCAGGACAAAAGAGCAGAATCCTAAGACCCCTGTGCATGCTCCTGGGTGACTTTGGCTTTATAAAAGGCTGCCTCTTCTGGAGATGAGGCAATCATCTCAAGTGAGACCACTGGGTTTGATGCAAAAACCTACTGGCAGGCGGCAGGAAGCACCACGAAAGCTATGCCACTCTAGGGCTGTGGCTGCTGTCTGAACCCACTGCTCGGCTTTGAACGTTCCAAAGACCCTTTGTTAAAGGCTCAGTCCCCAGGGTGGCTATAGGGAGGTGGTGGGAATTTTGACAGGTGGAGCCTGATGGCAGCTTCCTAGTCCCTGGCAGTGTGGCTCCTCCCACCCTCTCCCTTCCTCCACCCCTTCTACCTCTCTTTTCTGGTTACTGGCTCATGATGAGGTGGACGGTTGTACTTGGTCCCACGCTCCCACTCTAAGCAACAGACCGGTTGATCAGGCTGGAACCTCCAAAACTAAGCCAAGGGGAACCTGTTCTCCTTCCAAATTGGTCATCTAAAACAATTATCAAAGTCATTAGTTAATCATTAAATAATGGAAAGCTAAGAAACACACCCCCTGTCCACACACTTTCTTTATGAATGCAAGAAACATAAATGAGATGCTCTTCAGATTTTGAGTACTCCCTCCTGTTATAAGGCCAAATATTATCCAAGAATAAAATGCAAACTCATCCAGGAAAGAAAAGTGCAGGTGAAGAGGCCAGGTGTGCAGAATCCTGGAAGGTTAGACGTGGGGGGAAAGGGTGTGGGTGGCAATCATCCAGCCCTGAGCCCCGCCCACCCTGCTGCAGGCCCCACCCATTCTGTTTCAGACTCCACCCCCCCCCAAAAAAGCATGTCTACTTAGGAAAAAATGAAAACTACCCTCGGAGATGGTCTGTAAAAAAGCAGTTTCATCTTTTCTTCCTTAAACTTTTTTTTTTTAATGGTGAGCGATATCATACGTTTTGAACAACTTGCATAATCGTTCCTTGCCCCTTCTTTTAACACATTTTATTGTGGAAAGAAGTCCAGGATGCAAAGACTGTACCTTTGGCCCTTGGGTTCTGGGAGGGGTGGGCGGAGGGAGTTGCTGCGGTGATGTCACGCATACATTAACCCACCTGCTGCTTATCTGCAGCCCCAGGCTAGCTTATCTCCTCTCCCAGCTCTGGGGCTGGGGCGGGATCTGGGCCAGCTGGGCTTGCAGCTGGCTAGGTGGCCCCAGCGGGGAAAGCTGGAGCAGCAGGGGCTTTCTTGTCATTGTTGTCTCGCAGCCTCTTCCTGCAAGAAGTTCCACGGGGTCATGATCTGCAGGAATGTCTGCTAAGGGCACATTTAAGCAAACGTTTAAAGACGCCATATGCATGTAAATCATTCAACTCATTGGAAACAATTCCAGAAAGTGGAATTGTCCCTACAATAATTGCTGAAGGATCGCTATGGCCTTGCTGGTCTTTGATTTTGAACATCCAGCGAGCAGGCTGCTAACTCTAACAGCACTGCTTGCCTTGCTCTTTCCTGGATTCTTAACCAGCTCAGTAATTCCAGCGGTACAGAGGAGCAGCGGTTCACATGGGCTAAGGCCCACTCCACTTCCTCTTCATCCCAGCTTCGAAAGGACACCCTTAAAGGACTTCTTGTCACAGGGGTTCTTGGGTCCCGGGTGTCTAGGCCCCGTCTTTCCAACTTAGTACAAACTTGTTCCTTCTCTGTGGCCAGGATTCTCCCTTAGAGCCACCTACTGTCCGGCCTCCTCGCAGCCAAGCCTCCCACAGACACATCTCTACTGTTCGGTTCAAGTCAGGCCACCTCCAGACACTGACTTCCTGGAGGGCAGTGCAAGCGATTCACACTTCACTCTGGGAAGCTCCTCCTTGCCCCTGGCACCTCCCTCTGTCCCCCACTCGTAATGATGGCCCCAGCCCTGGGGAAGAGGGAGGAGAAGTCCTCTTCCCTTGTTCGCTTGACCATTCTCAGGTAGACGCCTTTGGGCTGATGCTCTCCCTTGCAAACATTGGCCCGCGGATTCTTCAGCCTCTGAACACAGACCTGCACTGGATTCTCCAGGGCCCTTCCAGGCCTTCAGCCTCAGCCTGGCCCTTCCTCATTGTCCCTCTTGTTCTGCCACTTTCAGCCTCTTGGACTCCGCAGCCACTTGTTTACCTGCCCTCCCCACTGGGGACTCTATGGCCACTGTGGGACTCTTTAGCCTCTGATCGCTTAAACCAATCTAATAAATTTATTGATATATATTCTATTGGTTCTGTTCCTGTGCAGAGCCTGACTATTACAGCACACGTAAGTGTGCTTATGGATTTGACTGTCCTCTTGTACATCTCAGGTGCTGCCTTTTCTCTGTCACCCTATCAATCAGTCTCTCTATTGTGATTAATTAGACCACTGTAGAGGTCTCTGGGAAATGCAAAGGGCTTCCCCAGTGCTGTTGTCCACTGAGTATCTCGGCTCACTCACTGATTGGCTGACTCTGACCTCTGTTGTCCCAGCTCCTCCCACCCCAAGAGGGTCTTGGTGTGTTTCTTCTTTGGTGGGTCTATTCCACTGTAGGTTCCTTTGCCTCTTGCAGATCTTCTGCTTCCTCTTTAATCTGATCCCTCATCGATATTGACTCAGAACCTGAAAGATTTGCTTCATCTACCAAACTTTTGTTTTATAGCTAAAATCACTTTTTTCTTTTTTTCTTTTTCTTTTTCTTTCTTTCTTTCTTTCTTTTCTTCTTTCTTCTTTCTTTTTTTTTTTTTTTTTGTATTTAGGACAGGGTCTACAGGGTCTACAGGGTCTTACTATGTAGATTGGACTTATAGTGATCCACCTGTGTTCAGCCTCCCAAGAGCTGGTATTACAGGCACATCATACCGCATCCAGTCTCAATTGTAGTCTAAGCGTGCCCCTGGGGGCATAGCCAGCATGGCATGCCGGGAGTGAACTCGGACCATTGCATGTGCCTAAGCAGGTGCTTTAATCTGCTGAGCTATTTGGCTGGCTCTTAAAATCACATTATTCACTCTTCCTCTTGCTTGGTCAAATAATTTCAATGAAAAGCCCTTCCAAAATAGGACTGTAGTAAACGAGTGTAAGAGGAGACAGTAACGAATAGATATCTATTAAGAACAAGAGCAATGAAGACAATGGTATTTCCAAATACATAAGAGCACTTTCAAATCCCATGTATTAGTTTGTCTATCTAAAAATAATACAATTCCAAATTGTTAAATATTCAAACACTGGGGTACTTGCAAGTAGATTTTGACAATTCTTCAGAACATCCCATGGACATAATTAGTTTGAACCAAGTAGATATATGTGTTCTAGGCAAATTCACTTTTTGAAAAGCTTTCAAAAAATTATTTCAGCACAGCATAATCTTTCTGTCCTTATACAAGAAAATTTTGGTTTGTTTGTTCAAGCATTTATTTATTTATTTATTTATTTGAGACAGGTCTTGGTGTACTGCCCAGGCTGAGGTCTCAGACGTGAAATCCTCATCTTCAGCCTTCTGAGTGCCAAGATTACACTGCTCACCACCCAGCTCGCACAGGACAGATTCATAGTGGATGAACTAGTGCTAGCAAATTACACACATTTTTAAGTTGTCTCAAACTTTCATGAGTATGAGACCTGGCCAAGATCCTGATTTCAAAAGGATTTAATGATCTAAGTTTACCATTGTGGGAATCTTAAATTTTTTTTTGAACAGGAGGCCCTGAGTTTCATTTTGCACGGGACTTCGCAATGATGTAGCACAAATGATGCTTTTATATCATTCTGAAGTAAAGAAAGGTCTTAAATGATACTTGAATACCCTCTGCTCTCTGATTATTTATTAAATAACATACATGTTTGGAATCTAGTCTGATGACTGAAACCCTCCTCCACAGTAGACTGAGCTTTAAAAGTTATCTTTCACCTCTTTCAATTGTGACAGGAAGAATCACAGGAGTTGGTTTGATCTTGGTGGCTTTCATGTCCAGTGGAGGCATAATAGTCCCTCTTCCCTTCTCCAGTTGCTCCAGAAGGATCTACCCCCAGGTGTCTATTGATCATTAAACATAGCTTTGTTGCTCTTATCCATCTTCCAGAAACAAAACAAGAAGGGAGAGTTTGCCACCTTGGAGAAAACGACAAGCTCAGCCAATGTAGGCCTGCATCTGTGGCAATAACTTAAAAAGGAGATCTGAAAAGGGAGGAAGTATGCACGTGGCAGGCAGTGCTCAGAGATGAAAAATGGTTAACTTGAGACATGGACTTGGAGGCTGCCCCTTAAACTGGGACTGGGGACAGCCCTGCCCCCAGCTCTAGGTGAGATGGAAGCTCTGCCCTGCATAGGAGGAAGACCTCCCACCTCCTCATGGAAGATTGCCTGGAAAGGATGTGGGCTGCTACTTATGAATATTTTAACATGTACCTTTTAATGGTTTGGTATTTATCATCTTTCTTATTTAAAAATAATTCTGACTTCATTTTGCTCCAAAACATAAATGAAGGTACTGTAGCACCAGGAAGGCAATTTTCACAAGGTTTCCTAACCATCCTGCTTGTCCTCATGCCCACACACAGGGCTCCCCAGGCACACTGGAGGCTAAGGAGGCTCTCTGAAGGGGCCCATCCTTCTTCAGCAAAGCACGGTCCCTGGCCTTCTCGGGGTCCATGGTTGTTAATGGAAGAAGATCTGAATGATCAATTACCAAATAACAGCAGGGTCAGTCACGAATCCTCAGTCCTCCTCCTTAAGTTTCTGGGTATAATTATCTAGAGAGATTATCGAGTGCATAATGGTTACTCTCCTTCTCCCTGGACAGGTGATAATTAACCTATTTGCCACTCTAGTGACTCATGGGCACAGTTCTACACCAAAATTCACACAAGGAGAGACACAGATGAAATAAGAATGATTGTTCTGGAACAAAATACAAATAGAAACCAATATAAAAAGAAAACAACAAAATTTTGCCAACTAAACTGTCCTGTAGAGACTTTGCCCTAATTTGCCTCAGTAGATCAATCCCCGGTGACGTTTATATGGTTCTTTACAGACTACACATTACCTTCTAGGTACATTATCATACTTTTAGGTTCCTGATCTGGGAAATGCAAACAGAGCACCTTCCCCTGTGGACTCAGTGGTTTACTTAACGGCAACTTAAGTGAGGACCTGAAGCCGGACTGAGTCCGTGTGGTTCTGGGTGTGGGAGGCCCAGCTGAGGATTGCTACTGGAATGATATAAAAGGAGGACAGGAGGGGAAGATTGCATGCTGTTGACTTTCCTGGAGAAACTGGGTGCCAGCTAGTTGCATCATTGGAGCAGCTGGGGACCTCACTGTTGCAGGAGATGGCTGCTGCTGCCTTTGGGGGAGCACTGGTCTTCATTTCTTGGCTCCAGTGCAGTCCCTCAGCTTTCTGACACAGATCTTTCACCCACCAATGCAGACTTTCTAGCTTCCACTGCTGGTCTTTGCACCTTCCTAGTGCAGACCTTTGATACAGACTTGCATGAGATGCTACCATGGGATCCAGGCTCTCAGCTGGAATCTTCAGGTCTCCATTTTGCAGACAGATCTCTTGCATTCTTCTACATCTGACCCTTCTAAGCATGGACTAATCCAGTTATGAAGAGAAGATCTTTCTCACACAAGATAAGCCCTGCAAGAGCAGTGATGATGTGACAGAGATACCTGGGGTTTCTTGGCTGCTGCAGAACCGTGTAATGGGTAGCAGTCCCTTCACCTTTCCTGGCTCCTTTTAGTACTCTCTCTTCTTCCATCTTTGGGACTCCATCCTCTCAAAGTGATAAAGGATGAAATTGCTACATCTCCCAGCTCCAGCCTTAGCATTTGGCTCTTTTGCTGTGTCTTCCTGCTGTCTGGTGCACCCAATTACTTAAGGGCCATATCTGAGCAGGTCCATAGGATGAATCATGAATAGGTTAAAAAAAAATCCATCTAAAGGAGCCCTTATTAGGACTTACCCTGCACCACAAAAGGGAACAGTGTATGTCCTGACACTGAGGGGAGGCAGAGGCTGCTTGTAAAGGAAAAAGCGAGAGTGTGTGTTCAGTATCAGACTTTCTATTTCATCATGGGCAGGGAGGAGCCCCTCAAGGGCCTCCGTGAGGATGATGACAAGCGTTGCAGGGTAGAGTTCTCTATGAGAGCTCTGAATCTGAAACTTCCCCCTGCCAAAGCAACATCTCCCCGAGCAGTTGTGTGGTACCTGATATGGCCGTGCAGCTACAAGGCATTTGGCAAAGTCACGAAAGAAAAATAAAAGTACTTTTGGGGACGCACTGGACTCTGCCGTCTCCTCACATTGGCCTCTTGTCTGAGCAGGCAGTTTTCACACACCACTTTCTGACATTCTCCTCTACCCAGAGCACCCCTTCTACCTGGACCAAAGATCACACATTTCTACTCCCAAAACCCAGAGAGTAAATATTTGAATCTCTGTGGGCCACACGGTCTCTGTTGCAACAACTCAACTCACAGAAACAACCATAGATAACATATAAACAAACAAGTGTGGCTGCGTTCCAATAAAACTGGGCTTTTATAGAAAATGAGAGTGGAATTTTATATCGCAATCATGTCACCATCTGTCCATGGTTTTCAGTCATTTAAGATGTGAATATCATCTTTAGCCATAAAGAACAGAAGACAGGCTGGACCTTTCCTGTGGATATATGTGGTCTGCATCCTCTCACTCACCTAGATTCTTTCTGGTTCTTCACAGCCACCTCAAGTGTTGTCTCCTTAGAAAATTTCCCTGGATATTGGGCTCATGGAGGCCCTTCCCAGGAAACCCAGTGCATACATACTCATGAACATCTTTCCATCTGTCTCTAGGATAATCTGTCTGTATACCTGCTACCTGCCAACAACTAACCCACTAGAAGCAAGAAGGTGCCTCCCTCCTTGTATGTTCTGGGCCTGGCCTGCTGCTTCCAGTCAGGACAAGGGTGAGACCCTGTGTGGCCGCTTAGCAGAACTGGTCATTTGGTGACCGTGGTAGTTGATATATTGTGTGAACTTGAGATGGCCAGAGCTTGGTTAGACTGGTGATTTCATGCCCTGGTGGCCCTATGGTGGGGCCACCCCAGAATGACTCAGCACAAAAAATAGTATATAAAGGATTTGAGCAAGGTTTCTGTGCCAGGTTTCCTTGGAGGAGCTTGATTGCTGCTGCTGTACCACTTGGGACGAGCTTGAATCTTCAGCAGCAGCCATCACTTTCTTCGAGGAGCTCCGGAGCTCTGGTCTTCGCAGTTGGTCTGGAAGGAAGAGACAGAGGCTTGATAGACGCAGCAGCTGCTGCTCTTCCTCTGTTCTTCATTGTTTTCTGCTGCATGAATTGCTGCCGTCTGCCTTGGAGCCAACAGAATTTAGACTAATACCTCTACTAACTGTGAGCTAAATAGCCTTTCCTTTCTTCATGTTGAGTGCCGGGTATTTGTCCAGCAATGAGTAAAAAATAACTGAGACAGTGATGGTGTTGCCATCATGTTCTTGATTTCTCACAGTAAGGGAAAGGTGCGTGGTGGCCACTCTGTGGGCCTGCCTTAAGGCGGGGCCTGGAAAGGAGGAAACAGTAGTGTGGGTGCTCTCCCATCCCCATCAACCACCCCAAATGGGTATGTTGAAACCGAACCCTCAGTGTGCTGGCATTGGGAGATGGGCCTTGGGAAGGGTTAGGCCATGAGGGTAGAACCTTCATGAGTGGAATGAGGGCCTCACACGAGAGGCCCCAGAGAGCTGAATGGCCCCTTCCACCATGGAAGGAAACTACAGGGAGAAGGTATCATTCATGTCATAGGAGGCAAGATCGCACCTGACTACAAATGTGCCGGCACCTTGGTGTTGGATTTCTTAATCTCTAAGACTAGGAGAAATAAATTTCTGTTATTTATAAGCCATCTAGTCTATGGCTCTACTGTGGCAGCCCGAATAGACTAAGACAGCATTAAATGATACGTGACATGTAAAACACATGCGCACCACGGGAGTGAGTGTGGCCTTCCAAGGGGTGGTATAAAGGGCAGAGCCTGTTCCCTGCTGTCGCTTCTCTCATGGCCTCCTGCCTCAGAATAACCAGCCCTTCCCCAAGCCTTCCCATGGGAATGGGGGCCTGCACTTTAAGCAGGCCTCTTTCCTCACCCACAGTGCTTCCGCTATCCACATCAGCTCCAGAACCATGCTGCTTGCTGGAGTGCAGACTACTCTGGCTCTCTCCAGAGATTGATTTTGGCTGAATTAAAGTTGGGGAGGTTGAGGGAGTCTTAGTTCTTTTTCTCTCTTTGCTGAGACAAAAATATCTGATAAGCAAAATTGAGGAAGAAGAAATTTACTTAGCTCCCAGTTTGTGGGAGTTTTCAGCGCATGTCAGCTGCCTCCGAGGTAGCATGGCACACGGCAGGGGGCAGCAGTTCTTGGCAGGGGAAAACAACAGAAGCAACAAGAATGCAAAGGGGGGAGCGAGCCTCTTTTCCTCCCTTATATTGTACACAGGCTGCCTGCCTTGGTTGGGTGCAGCACTCACACCCTCTTTATGCCCTCCTCTTGCACAGGCTTAGAATGTTTGTGAAGTGAGGCTCCTGCCCCTGCTGAGTCATTTAAACTTGCAGACTTTCAAGTTGATACATTTCAGGGGGAAACAGCTATTCACTACCCATATGTATCTAGCAGGGAGCAAAGACACCCCAAGGACTCTGAAAGGTCAGAGACATCACCTACAGTTGGCCATCAGCAGCACAGTAAACCACAGAGCGTCCATTCAGGAGAGCTGAGCATCATTTGGGCAGTGGTTGCAGTGATGGTTGGAGCAGAAGAAGGTAAGGCATGAAGGAGGGATGGGGATTAGGTAGCAGGCCAGCAGCTGAAGGACAAGCTTGATTTGCCCACACAACAGCCTAGAAAGGTACAGAGTGCACACGAGGTCAGATACACCAACTCAACCCTTGGCTCTCTGGGTTTGAGTCCCAGCTCCATCTCTCACTCTTGCTGGTGACCTTGGGAGGTAGAAACTGTTGCTATCAGTAATGGTTCCTGTCATAGGATTGTGGTGAGGGTAGAATGGGTTCTTACATTGGAATGAATTAGGGTCATATCTGACGTGCTTAACCCCAGGCTATCACTATCATCATTATTGTGACCCTCAAGAATTCACAAGCCAGTAGGACCTAAGGGGACATTTGTATTACCAAGTTGGAGCTTAGGAAACAGTAACTGAGCTGCTCTGAACTAACTTTAAATTACAACCCGAGTCCTCACCCCTCAATATGTACAATTGTCCAGAGTGGACTCTGCCCT